>LGRX02004231.1:51847-78633 GCA_001247695.2 Cymbomonas tetramitiformis
AATGCTGCATGACTAAAAAAACATGTTATGCGCGTCCAAATGCTGCATGACTAAAACATGTTATGCGCGTCCAAATGTTGCATGACTAAAACATGTCATGCGCGTCCAAATATTGCATGACTAAAACATGTCATGCGCGTCCAAATGTTGCATGACTAAAATATGTTATGCGCGTCCAAATGCTGCACGACTAAATATGTCATGCGCGTCCAAATGCTGCATGACTAAAACATGTTATGTGCGTCCAAATGCTGCATGACTAAAACATGTTATGCAGCATCCAAATGCTGCACTTGAAGCTAAAAACGTAATCATCTTGTCCAAAATGCTGCATGACTAAAACATGTCATGCGCGTCAAATGCTGCATGACTAAAACATGTCATGCGCGTCCAAATGCTGCATGACTAAGAAATATGTTATGCGCGTCCAAATGCTGCATGACTAAAACATGTTATGCGCGTCCAAATGCTGCATGACTAAAACATGTTATGCGCGTCCAAATGCTGCATGACTAAAATATGTTATGCGCGTCCAAATGCTGCATGACTAAAATATGTCATGCATCATTCAGTGATGAGCAGAACTGTCAGGGGAGACTTTTGAATTTCAGACATGCCGTGAGAAATCCCGTTGAAGCAGGCGGCGCTGACATGTCCCGCCTTGAGAAAGGGGGTGCGCTGGCGTGCACCCCCAGATCGACTTTCTGAGGACTTTCGGAGGGATTTGTATGTCGGTGTGGCGCTTGATCCTGGAGTGGAGACGCCGTAAGTCAGCTCCAGGGTGGGGACCCATGCTGCCCTGCACGAGTCCTCGACTGGGCCGATGACAGGCGTGCCCAGAGTACTTGTTATGCACGGAGATCGGAAACCCAAAAACCCTAAACCCTAAAAAAAAAACCCTTAAAAGTGTGACGTTGGCTCGAAGCCTCCTGGCACGCGGTGCGGCCCATCACATTCCGCGTGAACTGTCGGCTCCGTACCAACGTCACATTTTCGCTGGATGACAAAAACGCGTTCGGTCTTCCATTCTTTTCATATTCTCCGAAACCACCAGAAAGGTCGTTCAAAACTTTTCTTTTTTTTCCTTTTCGTTTCACCTTTGCAAACACCGGCGGCTCCGATCACTCCAGCCGGCTTGGAGCTGGCGAATTCCCCACATCGACTCTGCGCCCGGTGAACCGATTCTTCTCCCGATTCTTACTTTTCAACCACCCTTGGAGATATTTCTGCAACTTGAGAATATCTTGCACATCGGAATTATCCGAGATTTCTTTCTTAATCTTTCATATTTACTGATGGCGCGCACATGCGTGGAGGCATTTATTTACTCTGACTCGCACAGCGGCCAATTGGCTGCACATAGCAACACCCTCCCGTGGAAAGCAAGGAGGCTCGGAGAGGGGGTCGGAGGGTGTCACGGAGGGATTGAGGAAGGGCCCTTGGGCCAGCACGACTATGCACCGCATTCATCATGTATGGCCTTTGGGTGTTCGGGAAGGCAACCATCTCCGCAACAGCGAGGACCTTCAGAGTGATGCCACGCGAGTGTCCCACCCGAGGGAGCAGTTAGCCTATCAGAGTGCAGCGTTGGCGGCAGCAGAGAGGGTTCTGCAAAGCACGTTCTCGTGGGGCCACACTTAATGCGCATATTCACCATTGCGGAGGCGGGATGCGGGGGCGAGGCTGCAGGGGCCGCCCAGTCGCAGCAGAGGGGCGGCACCGCCGCAGGGGTTGGAGGGTGGATGGGGGCGACCTCGACACCTAACGCCGCCCCAAACTCGCAGTTCCTCCCGACCCCCATGCCGATGCCCCACAACCCGTTTAGAGTAGGCAGCACAGCCCACCGCGGCGACGTGGCAGACCCGACAGTGGCCTTCGCGTTTGCCGGCCAATACGGTGTGACTCCTGATGGGCCCTTGCCCCAGCTAAACCCCCTTTGTCCCCACTGCGCTCTCTGTCGGCGATCTACACAGTACCGCGTGACACCATTGTCATGAGCAACAGCCGCACGAATCACTGTCCAGTGCTCAAGTCTTGGCGCAAAGGGAGCACGGAGGTCGGCCTGATGTCGAGGTGGGCGGGGCTTGTCGAGCAGCGTCCCAAAGCACGATGGGCATGCTCGTGCGTGACCCGGCCTTCAATCTGTTTGCCCGCGCTGCGCACATCACCGGGTAAGGACTCGACTTGTCTGCCGCGCTTCGCGGGGGCGCCCACGTGGATCATGCAGGTCCTGCCACGTGTCTCTCCCTCCCCCCCCACGGAGGAGCACTCAGTGGGGAGGCCAGTGTGAAGAGTGTTGACTGCCCAGTGAAGAGTGTTGACTTCCCGGGTGAAGATTGTTGACTGCCCGGGTGAAGATTGTTGATGCTGGGTGGCGGCGCTCTACAACCACTTTTGCACTGCATTAGTTCCTTGCGCTTTCGGCGTCGTACATGGAGGGAGTAAAATTATGCACATTGTAATAATTACAGGTACATTATTTAGCATTTTGATTCTCATCTAATCGCTATGGTTATTAAGATGCTATGATATAATCGTCGCGGAGGTAAGGAACATGAGGCTCGTATTTGAAACTGATGAGGAGATGGTGCCTCACTTGGACCGCAACAAATGGATCGAACGGCTGAGAAATGGTCAGATCATATCTCGGTGTGAAACGGCCGGGACACTGTCGCGCTATCTTCTTATTAACCCTAAGGATGACGTGCAATCAGTCACGAGTAGGAGACGGTGGAGGCAAGGTACATGAACCAAGCACGAGCAGGCAAAAGAGAGGTAAGGACCATGAACCAGAAGCGAGCAGGCAATGGCGGAGATGAGGCACTTGAAATGAGCACGCGCAGGCGATAAGCTGTGCGCCTCGAGCACGAGCAGGCGACCGTGGAGATCAGGTGGGGATGGTGGGGGATGGCTACTTTCGTCAGGCTTGACCAAGAGCTTGACAACGCGGACGCCTTGTTCACCGTGTTTTGCCCTACCACGCATCATATCAATGCATTGTGCGTGCGACAGGTGCGGCGAGCCTGCAGCGGCCTCTTACATCTTCTACCTTCGCCTCCCCGCAGATCGCTTCGCGTGCCGAACTCCCACCGAGGACCCTTAAAGATGATCGCACAGCTGCGGGGGTGGTGATAGATGCGGGTCGATGCCGGAGAGGGCCCACAGGGAAGGACGTTGCTACAGTTCTTGCAGAGCCCGCGACTGAAAGAGTTTGTGCAGAATCACATCGCGGTGAAGCCCTCACACGAGGAGCCCCCGCGCCTTACGCGTCGAGCAGCTGAATGAGCGCAAGCTGCCTTGCTTCCCTGGGGAATGTTGCCAATGCACCCAACATGCGCTTCCCCGACATGCGCTTCCCCAACATGCGCTTCCCCAACATGCGCTCCCCCAACATGCGCTTCCCCGCGGACGCAGCCTCAGACAGAAGCAAATTGCGCAGTCTCCCTCAAAGTAGGAGTGCAAAACCGAGCACAGTTTGGTAGTGCCTGTCGCAGGCTCAGAGGCATGACCTCAATCATTGCATCCTTCATCAAGGTTTCTGCAGGGAGCTTAGCCCTCTTTATGCATGAAATCTAGAGGGTTTGCCTTCGTGCGTGACTGTGATTACCGCCCATGGAGTCATCTGGGAGTGTGTGTGTACGGCCTTTGTGGTCAGCTGGGGGGTCTACTGTTGAAACTGTCGGGTCATCTTGGGGTTTACGAATGAAGCCTGTGGGGTCGTCTGGGGGTTTATGGTTGAAGCCTGTGGGGTTATTTGAGAGTTTGCAAGTAAAGTCTGTGGGGTCATCTGAGAGTTTGCAAGTAAAGTCCGTGGGGTCAATCCGGGAGTCTGCCACTAAAGACTGTGTGGTCATCTGGGAAGCTGGGTACAGGTTGGGTTGATGGCTGTTAAGGAGCTTGTGGATGGATATCATGTACATGTGAGCAGCGGAATGTATCACATGGTGGGTCCGCTCACATGCTTTGCACCTCACCTCGTGCTAGCCAATCATCTCTCAGGAATGTTAGTTGTAATTGCACTGAGCCATGGTTACACGTGTTGAGATAGCACTGCAGCAAACAGGGTAATACCGTGCACGCTCTGTTCCACATATCCATTCAATATAAAGGGATGTGCGTTTATATACGACAAATGCATCAAGAGATTGAGACTGCTGTGTATAAGGGGCTTCAATGAATTCCAAATACCATGCATCAGGGACTGAGACTGTGGGTTTGGGATTTTATCCGAAAGGTGAGACACATCAATGGTGGGCAATGTTTAAAGATTGGTGAAAATGTAATTCAAGGATCTGACATGCGGGCATCCAATGGCATTGTCCATGCCATTGGGGGACTCTTGTTCGACGAAGTGTTCACTAAATGAACGTGAACCGCAATAAGGTGTGTGAAAGCATTCAGCAGAATTAACAAGATGTAAACATTCCGATTCTGTTTGTGCAGGGTATTCATGTCTCCATTTTCCCTTTGAATAACTTAGGTACCCATCCGTATTATCGTAATTAGTATGTGCAATAAATCTGAATGAGTTTCATTCATATGTGCCAATCCCCTCCATCTCATCTCCAATGCCTTTCACCATCGCCTACAGATATAGTCGTACTCAAATGAGGGGGAAATAAACATGGACACCCTTTGCTCGGGGTGTGGGGTCCCCATGACTCCGATTGTTTATCAGTTTTAGTCCGGTTCTCTGTCTAGCTTTTCCCGGTATAATCTATCTAGGCTCACCGCATATCCAGTCGCTAGGTTGTGCATACATTCTCAGCAGTTAGTGAGCTTCCCTTTTATTGAGTCTCAGGTGTTTTGTCAATATATTCGGGTATGCTCGTATATGGTTCCTGTGCTTCCAGACACCATCACATGAAGTGTCGCCGTGTGTCCATGTAGCTCCAGCAGTTTCACCAGCGGCGCATGCTTGGAATATTTTATATTTAGAGCCTCTTCCCACGCGATGTCTTGTGTGTGTGTCGCATCGTATCATCCTTCCATGCTGCTTTGCATCGGGGTTGGGAATATGTGCGAGTTGGTGGTATCTTGTCACGGCCCCGCCCTGCGCCTGATTTGCTTCTAACATCCACTGGGATAATGGTGGGCTGGCTTTTGTCGGCTGATCGCATGCCATTCAGTGTGTGGGTGTGTGTGGGTGTTGTTACGGCCCCACCCTGCTCCTGATTTGCTTCTCACATCCACTAGGATGATGGTGGGTTGGCTTTTGTCGGCTGATCTCATGCCGTTCAGTGTGTACATGGAATCTTTTGTGGTATCATGTCATGGCCCCTCCCTGCTCCTGATTTGCTTCTCACATCCGCTGGGATGATGGTGGGCTGGCTTTTGTCTGCTGATCTCATACCATTCAGTGGGTGTGTGGGTGGGTGCGTATGCTTATCCTTGCGACTCCTTTGGCACCCCGTAGCCACAGAAGACTGCACTATGTACCCACGCCGGGGATCAAAGGATTCAGCACACACTTCGGGACACTCATCCGGATTCTCCGGAGCTCACTAGTGAAGAATGGGACCCCCTGTGGGTGGGTGTGTGTGTGTGTGTCACTTCCACCAGGTTTATGTGTCCCACATCCTTTAGCGCCTGTCTTGCCGTGTGCCACTGTTTCGGCCCTATGTTCGGTCCCTTCCAGCATCACTATATCTACACAGTGTGGTATCGGACGCACTCGCACACAAAAAGGGGCAGGGAACGTAGGCGTGCTTTCGTGGATTTGAAAGTCGTTCGCTTTGAGCGCCATATCGCCACGACACATCGGAACCTAGTTTATCCCACGTATGTGGTGTCGCCGTTATAAACCAGAACCTACAGGTTCCCTTCAGACCGAGTAAGTGCATTCCTACTTTTCCTGATGGCATGCCGCCACGTTGGGGAGGCTTAAACGCACCCTACAACAATCTGCGGGCAACGCCGTGAGCGTAATGTGATGTTATTTTGACGAGCAATCAGATATTCACACCGGTTGGAGCCGCCCCCATTTCACCATGTTGGAATTTGGCAGTGATTTCCCCTAGTAAGCGCGCCCTTATTTAAAAATGAGACTGGTGTTGTCAAAATTATGAGGGATATGAACCTGGAGCAAAGTGCAGTAGTGCAAAACGTGCAAGGATGTACGCATTCGTTGCTGATCATGGCGCATTCGATGCGTCCCAAGTGCACGCACTGTTCAATAGCTAGTGCATGAGTACCTCGTCGGCGTGTTTAGAATTGCTCGAGTACGTGCTACCTGATACTAAGTCAGCGCGCGCTCCCGCTCGCCCTCTCAGAGCCCATACACACCAAGGTACTGTATCGGTTGGTAGCGGGCTACGTAATCGATCGATTATTCTGACAAGTTTCAAGCTCAACTCGATCGATATCGATTTTCCACCCCGTTAATCGACCGATTCCGATGTTCTACCATGCGAAATCAATCGATTTGGATGTTTGTGACCCTAAATCGATCGAATCCGATTTGCTATGACTCTATGTCGATCGATAGTGATAAATCGCATGTTCAACCGATAATGTGATATATTGAACTATCGATACGATCATGGCATGAAATACATACCAGTCTAGAGAGTAAAGACCAATATCATTATTACTAAGGGAAAAGTAAAGCATGAAGCCAAAATGTAACACCGTTAGGTATATAATCGAATATACATGTCGAAAGGAGCCCTGACTTTATTAGGCCATTAGAACGCCCCCTTTCCGGGGCATCACATAAAAGTCCATAGCCTTCGGAATCTGTGATAGTTACAAACCCTAAGTCGTAATGAGTGTAACTTTGATCGCCGATCCGAACTGGGTCGCATTAGTCGTTGCTAGGCTTGCCAATCTCAAGTTGAGATCTCCACTAGGCCATCTGAAGTATGAAATCCGATCGTTCGATCACCTCACCATTCGTTGTTATAATCTCTGTTTAAATTGTATTATTCACTCTGGCTTACCACCACGCATTGCGCGATTTGTGCCAAGCTACAGAGGCATCCAATTGGTAAATAAGACCGTGATAATCACGACGCGTGTCCCGGCGCGACGGGGCATACAAGGCTCGACACGAAGCGATTCACAGCGTGAAACACGCATACGTGTAAGTATGAGCGAATTCGCTGCATACACAGACTATATTAGCATGCACCACGTGATTATCCGTACACGCGCGGTAATGCATGCTGCGTTACGAACACATGCATGTAGGCAGCTGGCTCGATAACGCGTACCCTTGGAAAGTAACGTCTCAAAGCCGAACTCGTGTGTGGTCGTCAGGAACGGATCGTTCACCGCTCGTGCGTATATACTATGCTTGCAATATTCCAGCAATATTCGCACTGACCACTTACAAACAAGTATTGACTTTGTCTCTGTTTAAACACCGTGCTTGTCTGTGCTTGTTTTTCAAACCTGCCGGCGCTTTCGTTCATTCAGTCTCCAGGTTTTGCGGCGGTTACTAATGAATTTATGGGATCTCGCGGCGCTAGAATGAAAGGCTTTCTTTGATCTTACGATAAGTTGTAGCAGTAGTGTCTTTTCAGTTTAGTTTGTCGTGTATTTTGAGTTTGGGATCTTGGCGTGAAACTAGCTTTGAGGAAAGACTGCGCGGCGTGATCTGTAATGCATTAGCTATTTTCACACGATCTTGAAGTGATTACATAGAATTGTCTAGTTCCTGTAACTGCAACTTTGCACCTTTCTTGAAACTAGTCAAGCAGATAGTAAGTTTTTGACATCAACTCGATGCGGCATGCTTTACCTCGCACGTATGTTGATTACTTACAATCTATAGAATGCCCCATTCCAACCGTCAGAACATATGCGAACAGGTAGGCTAAATAAAGAGCATGAAACCAAAACTTTTACAACAACACGTAGACGAGTCACATACATGGCAGGTCTCACTGAGAATTTCTCGAGAATCTCGTGAAATGATTGAGAAATGTGGAAAATAAAACCATTTCATTTCTCACCGAGAATTTCTCCATGCATTTCGTTTCTCACCGAGAACTTCTCCATCCATTTCGTTTCTCACTAAGAATTTCAATATTATCTAGTAATAATTCAAGTCGATAATTTTTGGATGTGGTGAAGGGTTTCCCGTTTCACACCAGCAACTCCGATTTCCCGGTGGCAATTCCCATATCCTACTAGGGCTTCCATTTTCCTAGTGAGAATTCCCATTCTTCGGTGTGAATTCTCATTTCTAGGTGCTCGCCCGCGCCCTTCCCCACGGCGCCATGAGAAAGCGTCCAGGCGTGGACCGCTTTTGTTTTGGGGGGGGGAAGAGAGCGCGCCGCGGGTGGCACACGATGACCACCGCGAGCGCGCCGAGCGCACCGCCACGAGGCAGCCGGATAGATGGCCGCTGTCTCGGGCCGCGTGACGCGCAGCTGCCCCACCAGGCACGCCATACTCATGGTGCCTAGGGGTGGCGCGCAGCATGTGCACGGCGACCGGGCGCCATCGAGGCTCTTCGGAGAGGAGATGAGCGGGCCTGGGAGCGTCACACCGCACACGCGTGCCCCGGCGACGAGCGCGGAGCGCAGCACCCACGTGAGGGTCGCTGCTGAGGCCTGTGTGGCCGACGCTCCGGGCGAGATGGCGCCCAGCGATGGGACGCCTCGCCACACGCAGACAAGGGGCGCCGCCCTTGTGCTCGTGTCGCTACAGGGTGAGCACGAGTGGTGCTCGCCCGCGCCCTTCCCTTGGATCCGAAAGAAAGCGTCCAGGTGTGGACCGCTTTTCTTTGGGGGGGGGAAGAGGGCGCGCCGCGGGTGGCACACGATGACCACCGCGAGCGTGCCGAGCGTACCGCCACGAGGCAGCCGGATAGATGGCCGCTGTCTCGGGCCGCGTGACGCGTAGCTGCCCCACCAGGCACGCCATACTCATGGTGCCTAGGGGTGGCGCGCAGCGTGTGCACGGCGATCGGGCGCCATCGAGGCTCTTCGGAGAGGAGATGAGCGGGCCTGGGAGCGTCACACCGCACACGCGTGCCCCGGCGACGAGCGCGGAGCGCAGCACCCACGTGAGGGTCGCTGCTGAGGCCTGTGTGGCCGACGCTCCGGGCGAGATGGCGCCCAGCGATGGGACGCCTCGCCACACGCGGACAAGGGGCGCCGCCCTTGTGCTCGTGTCGCTACAGGGTGAGCACGAGAGGTGCTCGCCCGCGCCCTTCCCCACGGCGCCATGAGAAAGCGTCCAGGGGTGGACCGCTTTTCTTTTGGGGGGGAAGAGAGCGCGCCGCGGGTGGCACACGATGACCACCGCGAGCGCGCCGAGCGTACCGCCACGAGGCAGCCGGATAGATGGCCGCTGTCTCGGGCCGCGTGACGCGCAGCTGCCCCACTACGCACGCCATACTCATGGTGCCTAGGGGTGGCGCGCAGCGTGTGCACGGCGACCGGGCGCCATCGAGGCTCTTCGGAGAGGAGATGAGCGGGCCTGGGAGCGTCACACCGCACACGCGTGCCCCGGCGACGAGCGCGGAGCGCAGCACCCACGTGAGGGTCGCTGCTGAGGCCCGTGTGGCCGACGCTCCGGGCGAGATGGCGCCCAGCGATGGGACGCTTCGCCACACGCAGACAAGGGTCGCCGCCCTTGTGCTCGTGTCGCTACAGGGTGAGCACGAGAGGTGCTCGCCCGCGCCCTTCCCCACGGCGCCATGAGAAAGCGTCCAGGCGTGGACCGCTTTTCTTTTGGGGGGGAAGAGAGCGCGCCGCGGGTGGCACACGATGACCACGGCGAGCGCGCCGAGCGTACCGCCACGAGGCAGCCGGATAGATGGCCGCTGTCTCGGGCCGCGTGACGCGCAGCTGCCCCACCAGGCACGCCATACTCATGGTGCCTAGGGGTGGCGCGCAGCGTGTGCACGGCGACCGGGCGCCATCGAGGCTCTTCGGAGAGGAGATGAGCGCGCCTGGGAGCGTCACACCGCACACGCGCGCCCCGGCGACGAGCGCGGAGCGCAGCACCCACGTGAGGGTCGCTGCTGAGGCCTGTGTGGCTGACGCTCCGGGCGAGATGGCGCCCAGCGATGGGACGCTTCGCCACACGCAGACAAGGGGCGCCGCCCTTGTGCTCGTGTCGCTACAGGGTGAGCACGAGAGGTGCTCGCCCGCGCCCTTCCCCACGGCGCCAGGAGAAAGCGTCCAGGCGTGGACCGCTTTTCTTTTGGGGGGAAGAGAGCGCGCCGCGGGTGGCACACGATGACCACCGCGAGCGCGCCGAGCGCACCGCCACGAGGCAGCCGGATAGATGGCCGCTGTCTCGGGCCGCGTGACGCACCGCCACGCTAGCCATTTCTTTGATGGTGAGGACGTGGCCCAGCCGCTGGCGAGGGGCGCTCTTGGACGCACGCGAATTGAGGACCTGGTGAACCTATGGCATACGGTTGAAGCGGACGACGCGTAGTAGACGGAGAACTGGGTTTGTGCGCCTGCACGACGAGCATATGTGACCTCTTGACCGAGGTCCCCTACTTGCAAAGATTTTTGTTCCGTATTATCGACTGCCTTGGTAGCCGATGCGAGTGTTATGACCATCATGATGGCGGGAAATTGAAGACCGAAAGCTGCCTTGATATGAGTAGTGTGCCGCTGTGAGGAGCGCCAACAATGTGACCTTAGTGGAGCCCTCAAGCTAATCAGATGAGCAAACGCGATGAGCAAAGTAGTAACGTATATGTTCGCGAGGACGCTTCCCACGTGAAGGGGGGGGGGAGTTGTGCTAGGACAACATATTGTGTCATGCGCGGATGACTCAACGGTGTCATACATGCTAGCAGTGCCATACGCGCCTTACGATATTAGCGCCCGAGACCCCTGTTGAGGAAGAGACCGCCCTTAGTGGGAGTACACAGTACTAGTGTACGGTGTAATAAGGTGTCATAGTGAAGCACTGACACCTCATACTGCATGATACTGTAGAAGAAGCATCTGATAGGTTGATGAGACTTGCCCATGCTGACTAGGATTAACTCAGGGAGTTGAGTGAATAAGTAATGGCCAAGGCCCAAGAAACAGTTGAGTTTCCAAGAGTAAATACAGCCGACATGGCAAAAGATGTAATCCTAATTCTTATATGCAAGTAATATGCATTGAGTCTGGACATAGATCCTAAGAACCAGCATAGTTTGGTTAGCATTAAATAAGATATAGAGCATAATATAGAACCTTGCACTATATCTTATCCACAAGTAGTTTCACAGTGACTGTTAAGTAGAGGGTTTAGTACTGCCTCCTACATTTTCAAATTCCGAGAAATGAGAGCTCACACGAATACTGTGTCACAGTTCAATATTATGTCACGAATACTCCTTGATCGATACGGTTGAGCAAATGAAAACCCTAAACACCCCCAATTTGGGATCGATATGGCAATTGATGAATGTGCATCATGAATGAACGCCACGGATGGAATACTCGTAAGAAAAGCGCGCAAGATCGATCGCTCCGTGGGTGTTTCAAAGTCAACGCCAAGGCATGCATCCATCCACCGCCAGCCGCCACACGAGCCACTGTGCGGGATGCTTACGATCCGACATCCGAGATATCGATATTTCCGATATCATCAAATGTTATCGATATCCTTGTCCACAAAATGTTGTCGACAGATACCGATAACACTGCAAAACTTGTCGACATATATGAATAACACCGCGTTATTGTTGTCGACAGATACCGATAACTACACGAAAGTTGTCGACAGATATTGATATTCCGATATCGCAAAACAAAAGTTGTCGACAGATACCGATATCTCCGATATATCGATATATCGGATATCGGAGATATCGATACGGTGCCTTGCCGAAAAGATGATCGGTGGGTCGATGTTCCTCGTACTCCCAAAAAAATCAATCATTCATGCATGGCGTTATGTCCGCTAGCATGCCCTTCAGCAATTTTTTTACGGGTGGAAATTACGTTCGCCGGCAGAAATTCCACGTCTGTTGCAGTGATGACATTGATACCGTGCATCTTGCATGTGACCCTGTGCTGGAACAGTCACACCGCTTGCTTTGTGACTCTTCCTATAGTAGTGTGTATGACTGTCACCCGAACCCGAACCCTAACTGTTTATGCCCGTTATATCGGGTTAACTTATCAGCTTTAACACATTCTGAGAAAACTGATCACTGAGTGAATATATCCCGAGTCCTAGGGGTATATCCAACAGGTTTGGCCCCACGTACACTTTATTTAGACACTGCGTAGTTTGGCCATGTCAGGCTAAACACCGACGCTTGAGATGGAGTGAGGGGCTCCTCTAGAGGCGCGGCGGAGCGGTATGGCCGAGTTGCGCGGCTGGTTGATTGGACTTACGGAGAGCTCGGGCTCGTAGCTGCTTGATTTTCCCGTACTACGCGTTGGTAGACGTTGGAATTTTGGTCGGATCCGACACCAAGTTCCTTGGCCGCGTTGTTAGATCCACATGCACGTTTGGGGAATCTTTTACGCCGCAGCTTTCCTTCTTTTCCTCGACAACCGCCGTACGACTTTTGGCCGCCGCTCCTTCCGCACCTCGCCACATTTACCCTCACTTCGTCGCTATAGTCTTCTACATCATGGTTGCGACTAGATTGACCTCAAGTATGGCGTCTCGCCGACGCTCTTTAGCTACGATTTTCGACTCCGCTGCTGCCCGCAATTCCGTCACGCCGGCTACGCCGGCAACTACTGGTGTTCCGGCTGCGAACTCCGCTCAGGCTGTTTTCTTGGCGGGTGTTCGCACTCTCACCCGTGAGCGCTTCGACGAGGGCGTGGCGAAGCACGTGATCCGAAAATGTTTCCGTGAGAAGCATGAGCGATTCACGGGAACGGAGTCCAACGCGCAGGTGCTTCTCTCCAAGCTAGTGCCTGCTATCCAGGAGGCTTTCGAGGCGCAGGGTCCTTTGTTTGCGCCGATGTTCGACTTGGAGGACTCCGCGTTGGCCGTCCGCCCCGAGGCCAACAAACTTCTTTTTTCAACGCTCGAGCTCATCGTATGTCCCGCCTCTCCAGCGGGTGACTGGCTCGAGGCGTCTGCGGCCTTGCACCCTCTGGACGGCAAGCGAGCCCTGCTGGAGCTCGCGCGGCGTCTGCTGGACTCCGGTGCACCCTTCCAGGGGACATCGGACCTCCTTGGCGTCCGCTTGAAGGCCCACACCGACCCGTCCGAGTCCATCACGGACTTCAACGCGGCCTTACGGTCTGCCAAGAGGCGCAACCCTCTCGACGATGACGAGGTGAAGGAGCTGTTCCTCGCGGCGCTGGACCCGGGATTCTACGCGCCGGTGGTGTCACGGCTCTTCACACACCAGCAGCGGGCGGCCGTGGACCTCCTCACCATTCAGCAATGGGTCCTCGAGTGCTACGCCCGACACGTGGCGGCCGGTACGCACACTGCCTCGTTCACCCTGTCCGCGGCAGCCGTGGCCACTGACGGCGACACCTCGCAGCTGTCCGACCTCACGGCCATCATCCTCGACGTGAAGCGGCAGCTGAAGGTCCTCACGGACAAGGTCAACGGGCGGGGTTTTACCCCGCGGGCGGACAAGAACAAGATCGGCAACGGGGGCGGCGGCTCCGGTGTTCGTTTTGCAGCAGGTGACCTCCCGACGGGAGGGAACTGGCCGCAGTCGCAGGTGAGGAAGCGCGTTGCCTTTCACAAAGGCAGCGGCGACTTCATTCCGTTCTGCCAAAATTCAACGTGCAAGAAGGACGAGGCCCGCCACTGGCACCGCGACTGCCCGAACGGCGGCAAGCACGGCGCTGGGGGAAGCTTCCACAGCTTCTCCCTCGGTGACATCGAGAACGACTTGCTGGCGGAGCAGTTTCAGACGGCCATGGACGAGCACGACGGCGAGCGGTTTGATGCGCTCTGCCTTCTGGCGGGGGCAAGCCGGAGATGCTCGACGGCGTTTCGGCGTGTTCCTTCGGGATCGAGCCGGAGCAGGAAGACGGTGCGTTGCAGGAATTCCTGCCCTACTGCCAGCCTGCCACCCACATGGGCGGCTTCACGGTCGGTGGTGTCGAGAGCGGGATCTCGGCTGCCGCTTGCACGCATGTCCGGGAGGACCCACCGCCGGCTACACCGCCGGCGGCAATCGAGCATGTTTACCCGAGCGAGTCGGAGGCGTCCGACACCGGTGACATGATGCCGGTGGACCCCATGCACGCGCACGAGCCCGACCTCTGCTTTGCGGACAAGATCGCGCGGATGGGGGGACTCTCGATCACGGCTGCGGGCAAGGACTTCGCGATGCGGTACATGTG
Organism: Cymbomonas tetramitiformis; assembly: GCA_001247695.2. Taxonomy (NCBI): domain Eukaryota; kingdom Viridiplantae; phylum Chlorophyta; class Pyramimonadophyceae; order Pyramimonadales; family Pyramimonadaceae; genus Cymbomonas; species Cymbomonas tetramitiformis. The sequence continues at coordinate 66,094 of LGRX02004231.1, forward strand.
CGCCGAGTCGGAGACCGACTCTTGCGACGGCGACGTGGACGACTCTGCAATTGGGTGTGACTCTATTGACGGTGAGGATGCGGTCCCGCGCCCTACAACATTTCGTCCGGGATGCGGTACACCGCCTTGGGGGTTTGCCCGCTCTTCGGCGATTGCGGTAATGCTTTGTGCGTTCTTTTGTGTATGCGCCACCGCGGCGCCGCTCACAGCTGCCGCCCCTGGCGAGGCATGTACACCGGACCACACCGGCCTGGAGGTCGGTGGTGCTGCTGAGACAACCAGCAACGAGCCTGCATTCACTTTTGCAGCGCCGGCTGCTATTCCGCCGCAACGGCAGACGCGGTATCGGGAGCTGCGACAGGGGTTCCACACTCTCCGCAATGTCCCGCAGCCGCCATGGCTGTATGATGATCCCGACCCTGATTACGTTCCACACTCACCACCTTACCCGCCACCGCCGTACTCGTCCGATGACGAGGAGCAGAGCTCTGGGGACCATGCGGCTGTGCACGACGATCGACAAAATTCAGATTCCTTTTCTGGCTCTACGAATGATTCAATCACAACATCGACATCTTCAATTCACGGCACCATGACTGTGCTGCGGGCTGGCACAGCAGTGCCACCGCCGACTAGTGGCTAGGAAGTTAATCATGCCGCTCCTGCACAGTGAGATTGACCGTTGCTGGATTTGACACTGTGACACTCAAAACTGTCACATGTCACTTCCTATGGTAGGCTGGGTGACCGTCACCAGTAGACGGGAAACACCCGTTAGGTATTTATGTATGCCTCTCTTTTATCTAACTCACTTTACCGTTCTGATTCCGTAACCCTTAACTCAGGGGTTATCTCTCCAGTTAGATATATATTACCTCAGCACTATATATTTGCCAGGTTATGGGCCCACCACGCTTCCACTGCGCACTTCTGCCCTCCCGTCACCCGCACGTTCGCCGATTTCATTGAGAGCACGGGGATTGCATTGGTGCCCGACGAGCCGGCCCCGAGCATGAATTTGCTCTCCGCGGTTGAGGAGCCGGAACGCGTGATGGACTACAAGCCCGCGACTTACACCACGAGCGACGATGACGACGAGGATGACTCGGTGGCACTGCCGCGGCCACGGTACGGCTGCGGGAACGGCATTCCGAGGTTCGCGAGGTCTCTCCTCACTTCCTCCTTGGTGTGCGCACTCTTTATAATTTGTGCCGCCGCCGCACCGCACGCCGTTGCCGATGTCGGTGGTGCCGGTGCGCGCACATGCACGGCTCCACCGGTCGGTGGTGCTACGTGGACTGCCTCGGCAGTCCCGGCTACGGAGACTTCGCCGGCTGAAGCGGTTCGTGACGTGCCGTGTGCTATTCCGCCTCGTCTCCACCGGCGGGAGCAGAGGCGGCAGGGCCTCTATATGGCTCCGGTGCCGTGGCATCCCGGGCCGCCGCCGCCTGCCGTGGTATTTGAGGACGGTCCTCCGCTGTCGCCGGCATCGTCTTCAGAGGCCCCGCCGTCGGGCAGCGTTTGGCAGCACCCCGGTGCGGTGCAGCCTCCTGTGATCGAGAATTCAACAATTTCTTCTACGAATGATTTACCACCGGCCCCGGAGGCCGGCAACTACTTCACCCTCACGCTGCTCCGAGCCGGACCGCCAGCTCCGAAAACCTCTAGTGGCTGAGATTGATCACACCGTGCCTGCCTAGAGATTAGCTATAGAGTAGCTTCCTAGATGTGCAGAAGAGCTCTCTGAATTTGAGCTGTGTTTAGGGTTTTGGCACCTAACAACAGTATCTGACAATCTTTGCTGTGAGCTGGGACCGCCCTGACCAAGAGTACATGCCCCCAGTTGTGCTACAGTTTCCTCCTGAAGTTGAGTAGGGAGTTTGTTGCTTCGTTTCACTACTAGCTCCGGTCACCACCCCAGGTGGTGTGCTGGATTTGACACTGTGACACTCAAAACTGTCACATGTCACTTCCTATGGTAGGCGGGGTGACCGTCACCAGTAGACGGGAAACACCCGTTAGGTATTTATGTATGCCTCTCTTTTATCTAACTCACTTTACCGTTCTGATTCCGTAACCCTTAACTCAGGGGTTATCTCTCCAGTTAGATATATATTACCTCAACACTATATATTTGCCAACCGTAGCTGTATGTGCAGAGGGGTCCGATCACGGACCGGTTTCAGATTTACAACTCTTGACTGGGAACCGCCCTGCCAGAAAGGACAGGCCTTCCCTTAGAGCCCAAATTTCCACCGTTGTAGATGGTGTTTGTTCACAGGTTTCCACTTCGGCTGGCCAGTCACCACACTAGGTGGTGTGCTGGAACAGTCACACCGCTTGCTTTGTGACTCTTCCTATAGTAGTGTATATGACTGTCACCCGAACCCGAACCCTAACTGTTTATGCCCGTTATATCGGGTTAACTTATCAGCTTTAATACATTCTGAGAAAACTGATCACTGAGTGAATATATCCCGAGTCCTAGGGGTATATCCAACACCCTGCATGTGACGCGAGCTTTAGCCAATCATAAATATGCCAATACATGCGCCCAGGAACGGGCGCTGCGGCGATGGAGAAGGCGAGTTTTTTCTTTAACCTGTAGCGTGACTAATTTTTAAATACTTTTAGAAGGTTTCAAATTTATATATGGCTTCAAATTTATATATTTTCTACAGTGTGCAAAAGCTTAGGACGCAGTACGAAATGTCATCATGACCTCTGCGCTCAGCCAATAGAATGTTAAGGATTTTGCGACCACGTCAAATGTGCACTGTTAAGGATTTTGCGACCATTCCAGTTCGCACTGTTAAGGATTTTGCGACCACGTCAAATAAGCATTACGGCGACAGTGTTAAGAGGTTTCGCGACCATTAATTTTACACTCACACTGTGAAGTTCGCGAATTGCGACAATCCCGATTTTTCAAAGAGGGGGAATCTTCGATTTCATCTCCGATTTTTTCCCCAATATTAGATATTTGTAATTTGACAGAGCTCTTTGTCTTTCAAAAAAAGAAGAAGATTAGAGCTAGATAGCGAGTCTGGTTAACGGCGGTGAACGGAATTTTTTTTGGCATCGCGTGTTCGCGTCAAGCAGGTCGTCAAAAAGGAGATAAGGAGATTCGGATGTGCATTGCCAACTCATGAAATATCACATCTCAGAGCTTCAGACACTACCATTGGAGCACATCCAATCTATCCATTAATGATCAAATCTAGTTGCCAACTGGCGTCCTCATGTTCGTTGCAAGGATCCTTGAAGAGTTGAAGTGGAACAAAAACATGAATATAAATTAAAAAAAACTCAGAAAAGAAAATGAGTTCCAATCTGCGAAATGGATTTCGATCGTCAGATATATATATTTTTGTTATTGGGTTCTGGTCATCTCGATCTGGGAGTTATTAGTTTCTGACGGTGACACTCAGTACCAGAGGTGCGTGCTCAGTACTTACCGGCGCGGGTGACACTGAGACGGGGCTCGGTGACACTACCGTGACACGTACTTCAACTTGTCGTTGTCGCTGTCGTGTGACTTCACTTGTATCCAGATCCTCTCGTCTCACGTCTGGTATCACACTTGACACTATCGAATCGTATGACCGCGCGACCGTCTTCTCTCGTCGTTGTGTGGAGCGTCACAGACGAAGACGAGAGTGATTCCTCTCGTCTCACGTCTGAGCGATTACTTTCGTTTGATACTTTCCTTAAAACCTGCACTAAGTTTCAAGAACTATGCAGACACTGACCCTTGCTTCCCCACCACACTTGGGCTATGCAAAGAAATTTTCATCCCGTGAGACCAATAGTGTACGTGTGCCTGCTGGCGCCAGAAACGACTTTCCCCACTCGCCATCCTCACCTCGTCTGTCCGTGCAGTGCTCGCAGTTGCCCGGAGATTATGACTGTCAGAAAAGTGGGCGTCGCAGCTCACTGAAAATGGTGCTGGGTGGTAGTATTGCACTCATGAACAGTGTGAATTTCCCTGCAAACGCAGGTTGTGTTTGCCTTGCCTCTCGATCCGTCTGGATGTTCAGTCACTTCGAAACTTCTTTGACAAGTCTGGTGAGGAAACATGGCAAGGATTAGTTCAAGCAGTGTTTCGTGTGCGGTAGCAATGTCATATTTCGCGTGGCCGACATCCTCTGCACAATTGACATTCACTGGTTTTCCCACTATGCCAAATACCTTTGACAAGACGTGTGTGCAGGCGTGTTCGATGGTCTGGTTGAAGCAAAGAGGATCACGAACTCCAAATATATGCTGGTGTGTTGCCTCTCGATTGCTTTGCTCAGAGCATGTTTCAGGCTCGAAGTATGCGCATTACCTTGAGAAAATCGTATACTTTGGTCGGTTGCCGGCATGAGTTTGTTGGCAAAGCAGTATTCCCGCAACTTTGTTTTCTATCACCAGTGCGATCACCTAGTCTCTTGACGTCGCGCGCGGGTCATCGGATCTTTTCTACGTTTCGTCTATCGTCAAGGGCCCCACCTACTTTCTTCGGTATAAAGATCCAAGTCTTTCACCGGCGACTGTCACCGGCGAATGTCATCTTTACAGTCTAACAACATATTTTACTTCTTGACCGGAGGTCTGCAGGGACCTATCCGTCTGTCGCGAATGCGCCTGGCTGACGCGAAAGAGCTGGCATCGGGTGCTGGAGCTATCTACGTCGATGCGCAAGCGGTGATGCGAGAGCAACCCTTCCCCTCTGAGCATTGCATTTCTCACCTGAAACGGGGCAAACTTGAAATTTCCTGCTCAGCACTTTATACACAGAAATCTTGCGGTGACCTGCGATCGTGTTTCAAGCTAGCCTCCCTTCCAGTTCCTTAGTATCTATGAAACTTCAAGGTGGCCGACATTTGCAAGGCAATTCGATCGTTTATTATTGAGCGGGCATTCTGCATTTTGAGGGTTACGCGATATTCGCAAGTGTTCTCCAAGTTGAAAGGCTCGTCGAAATTTGCGATTTACCGCACCCCATCGCATTTCTGCAAAGTGATGTTTGCGCGACGGTGAAACTCTGACGTTTATGCCTTCACAGAAACTTAGATATGCGTGCCTGGATTGCATCGTTCCCGAGGACAATTTGACGGCTTTTGCCAAGTTTCGTGACGTACGCACTCTTGTGCTCTACTCTCCAGCTTGCCCGTGTGCACTGTTTGCGATTGTATATGTTTATGCTCTTCGATGTTTTTCTGGTTCTCGCTCAGCAAAGGTCGATACGTAGCGAAAGAGCTTTGGGTAGCGGAATTTTTACGTCGGTTCAGTAGCTTTGTCATGGCAAGTGTGCTCGCTTGCCGCGTCACGATTATGGCTTGTCCGATAAATCAACCACTCCGTTCCACGTGGCATTGGAAACAGCTCGCAGAAAGGGAATCTCGAGCACTTCATTCTCCTTTCATATGACAAGACATGCTTCAAATGCAGGCTGCTGGATGCAACCGGGATTTGACTTGATTTGTTCTGCCCTTTCCGCTCTGCACCTGACCTGCAGGTGTGCACATATGGCATCGTCCTCAAGAGTGTCACCAAGGGGCCGGCTGCCAAGAATGGACCGTGCGTTCCTGTTTTCACCAGTGTGCCAGATGGGTGCTATTAGCTTTTGTGCTGAGTTTGTTGATTGAGTATATACTTTCAACTGTCATTGTTTCTAAACATCGACTTGTGACTTTGATGAGTGAGCAGAGATACAGCTAACGGAGTCGAAGCTTTTGCAGCCTTCGACAGCGCCCTCAGGTGCCCCGCAACCTTCTCGTGTCGCCACTCCTCTGCTCAGGAAAACCATATGACTAGGTTTACACATCTGTCGCCACCCTGGGGCAACAGCACTATCTCCTTTGACGGCTGGTTCTTTCAGAAGGCACCGTCTCGCATCTCGCTGCTAGTATGCTTTCAAAACTTGACAAAACTGGGTAAAGGTGTCGGAGATCTGTGCAAGGATTTTCGATCCAAGTTAGAGGTCCAAGGCAGGGCCGTAAATGGCTTTCCTGTTCTGCAGTAACTGAGGTGCCTTTCTAAGGGATGTGGAAACGGAGTAGAAATTCCGTTGGAAGTACCTCAGATATCCATTTTCTTTGCGTTCCTTACCTATGCAGCAGTTGAGGTGAGTGGTTTGTTGACGTGTTGGCCCTGTGGAGCAGTGCGATGCTGGACTTGGATCGGTTGCTTGAAGTGAGTACTGAAAGTAACCCAGAGGACGTTGCAGCTGTGGATGCTAGCTTTTTAAAACTCTTTGCGGCAGTGGACCGCTTTGAGCTTGCAATCCAAGCCTGTATGGGTTTTGAACCCGATTTAGCACTTGACTTGAACTCTCTTTGAGTATGCAGTCGTCCCAGGAGTTTCCTATACAGGGTCAGAAGAGAAGAGTTAGGTGCAAAGAAACAACATAAATGCTTTCGAGGCGATAATGTAACATAAGTATTTCTCAAAGTGGAGGAAAAGATCTCTGCCACGTGACTTGAGCTCTCTACTGATAATGTTGAAATGACCTGTGTATCACGTTCGATGAGTGAGTGGAAAATAACGTTGTTGTATTGTGGATCGGTGGCGCGACTGATATATGTGAACTGGCGTGCCACAACCTTTGGGGCGAGCTGTAGTCAATTGCACAAGTAGCGTTTGTGACTGAAGGGTGAACCATACGAGTGGGACATATGTTAAAAAATGCTTCCGGAATGTAGACATCATACTTGTGAATGTTGTGCAATCATAGGTGCTTGAAATCGAATTCTGCAAAGCGCATTTTGATAAAATAATGCAAAGATTTTATATTGCTGCTGGAGGTCTCATGTTTGGGAAGTCTAACGACATTTATTATTGAAAATAGCTGGTAATCGGCACACTCGCAATTTCTAGTGAAAAGTCGATTTTGGCTGGTGAGTGAAAGCGCAAACTCCTTATGCAAGAACGTGTGGACCAGTGTGTTTGTATACACACGATTACGCTATCAATATTAAATGCATAACGTAAATGTTGAAGACATACAACGAATGCGGTATACATATACTTCGAAATAATTTTACTATATATAACGACAGTACACTTGTATATATATAGTGGTATATAGTACACTAGCAATGGAGCATCAGAATATCAAGTGCAACTTGTATATCGTGTATATCTTCCACATATATAGTACATCCTATATAGTACACTAGCAATGGAGCATCGGAATATCAAGTGCACTGACGTTAATTCGATCGATACGTTCAAGCATATATGCACGCTATCGGTGCTGCGCTCGGCCGCTCACGCGGCGACATACGCCATACAGTAAATGCATGCATGCGCTTGGGCATGTTAATCGCATACATCGATCGACGTATGCTATCCAACACTACACGTCGCGTACCGTCAGAAGACACGTTCGCGGCACTGCTGAACGCACATACGCACAAACGCAACAATTAGTTTCGCACCAGTCGAGGCAGCATTAGCTTGCGACGTTGTGCTAGGTCTTCTTGATCCCCGCGAAACCAGTGGCGCACTTGATGCAGCCTCTAGCTCCATGGCCTCGTCCCGTAACCTCTCCCTAGACTCCGCCTTGACGTCGGCTAGGAGGGGCGACACCTCAGGAAGCTTTGCAGGATCGATGAACGACGATGCGCGCCTCTGGCGCTGGCTTGGTTGACGCCACGCTATCTCCACGTGGCACAATTAAATTCCTCAAACAAGCGAGCAAGCGGACGCTGCAATTGTTGACGTACGGGGTCGCATACGCCGTGTTACCAAGTCGCGGCCAGCAATTAGCGCCGCAGATTTTGAATAAGCCAACGCGGCGCTCGTATATATGCATCGCAGGTGACAATGAAACACTTTCTTTCATCCGTGACATATCACTACCCATGATAGGATTTGCCCTCTCGTACCCACTATCGCTTATGCTGTAAGGGGTATATTTGGGAATAGAAAAGTCGTCGCTCGGGAATACTTTTCATTTTGAATTCTAGGGACATACTTTTCTGTGCATGTGACACACGATGACATTTCCCGAAGAATGAAATCATATTTTTCAGAGACGGTAATTTTTTTCAGAGACACTGGCCAGCACCAATACACCACACGACAGCCACATCCGATCGACAAGCAAATTTTAAATGATAAAATTCGGATTTTAGAAAGCAGAATCTGAGAGTGCGACCCAACGAGGAGTAGTTGTCACCGGACCGATCGAACGTAAAGTACTCGTGACACAGTGACACTTCTGCAAGGTTTTAGGTTAAAAAGCGCTCTTAGGTGCGAAGACGAAGCGCTGGACGCTCAACTGTATGCATACCCCCGCGCACTGTTACTTGAATTGCATCAAATAACCGATTTCCCCCACGTTCGTAACTGACGAATATGTATTCCTGACACGAATACCTATTCTTTGAGCTCTCGATTGAGCCCATCAGCATCCGCATCAGCTCAGTTTGCAGTGCCGCCTGCAAGCAAACAAAGCTGGTATGGCTTCATTTCTTTTACACCCAAAGCATGAAATGCTAAACTGCAATAAGGTTCTCGTGCGTTAGAACGCACGAGACTTAGAATTGATATTACTAACAATAATGCCACTTCACTCTTTGGCGCACAAGGTCTAAGGACACGCTTTCGCAAAGGAATTGTATGTCGACATCGCACATTTTGGGGTTGGGTTCGAATGTACCCAAACCCAAAACTGTCGAGCTGAGTAGAGGTTCTCGTGCGTTTGAACATACGAAACTTCGCAACGATACTGACAACAGTGGTATCAGTTCCATCTCGAACGTACGACCTTTGAGGTACCGTATAGCCGAAATAAGCTTGTGTAAGCATTGTGCGTTTTGGGTTTGGGTTCGGATGTACCCAAACCCAAAACAGCCAAACAAAGAGTTTCAGAGGCTTTCGTGCGTTCTAGAGCCCGATACCTTGAATTTTATTGATAAGATATATATATATATCACCTCCTTGAAGTGCAAGGTGTAAGATCAGGTGTGAGCGAAACGGAAGATTTATTTCTTTGGCAGATTTATGGGTTTGGGTGTGAATGAACCCAAACCCAAAACAGCCAAAGAGTTTCAGAGGCCATTGTGCGGTCTAGAGCCCACGTACCTTGAATTAATATTGATAAGATGTGCATTGCTTACCTCCTTGAAGTGCAAGGTGTAAGATCAGGTGTGAGCTAAATGAAAGATCTATTTCTTTGGCAGATTGATGGGTTTGGGTTTGAATGAACCCAAACCTAAAACATCCAAAGAGTTTCAGAGGCTTTCGTGCGTTCTAGAGCCCAATACCTTGAATGCATATTGATAAGATATGCATCGCTTACCTCCTTGAAGTGCAAGGTGTAAGATCAGGTGTGAGCGAAACGAAAGATTTATTTCTTTGGCAGATTGATGGTGGGTTTGGGTTTGAATGAACCCAAACCCAAAACAGCCAAAGAGTTCAAGAGGTTCCGTTGCGTTCCAGGTACCCTTCGGGGGAGTGTTCACAATATGTGCATATGAAAATATGCATGTTCAGTCTCGTGCGATATAACTCACGGGAACCTCTAAAACTATTTGGCTGTTTTGTGTTTCCAGGGTTCATTCAAACCCAAACCCACAAATCTGCAAAAGAAATACATCCTCGGTCTGGCACATAGCTTATCTCATGTCTTGTACTTCGGGGAAGCACACGATATATATCTCAGCAATATGTCAGTACAGTCCCGTGATCTAGAATGCACGAGAAAGACTGGAACTCTTTGGCTGTTTTGGGTTTGGGTACATTCAAACCCAAACCCAAAACGCGTCTTGAAGACCGCCATCCGCTTTGCGGAGACTTCACTCCAGGTCTTGCGCTTTCGAGGGTGCAATAATATTGCTGTTAGCAATATTAGTTTCCACGTCTCGTGCGCTATAGAACGCACGAGAACCCCTATGCAGATTACAATTTCCATGGATTGCGTTTTAAAGAGATATATACCTACCATTTTAGCTTGCAGTCGCGACTGCAAACCGGAGCTGATGCGGCCACGGAATGGCTCAATCAAGAGGTCACAGTATACAGTAGAAACTCTATTACTTTTTTAAATTATATAATGAATTTCTTTGGGAAAATCGCGGTAAAGATAAATTTCGAATTAAGTATTGAAATATGACAGGTAGGTGTGAAAAGATAAAAGATAAGCCAAAAATCAAATGTTGGATCTCGTCTTTTCACAGCTGGTAAACGTAGAGCGTAAAGTACGTATTTAATTCTGCGCCTCGGACGGACGTGGCCGGGCAAAAAATGGTAAAGCGAAAAACAAACTCGGTACACGCTGAAAGATTGCTGCAAGCGCCAATTTCGAAATAGCTTGCACGCATATACGGCTCCGTGCGCGGGCTCCGGCCAGGCACACGCGTTTCACGATCCCCTGCTAAGGCGTGCTGTACCGACAGGGTCCCGACCGAAGGTGGGCATGTTCCCGGAACCATTTTCGACCATGCTGAATCCGATGGTGACGTCCGGATTTTTACCGATTAGAGCCGTATAGTAGGGCCCCATACGGTGCTCAAGGTGGGCCTAGGCAAATCCACCTGAGCGCAGACATACCGTTACGTCGGCGGTGCTTAAAAAATCAAGCACGTTTCAATAGCTCCAAGATATCAATGCAGGAATTTCGGGGCCGCTATCGACTAATAATTCTATAACGATTAGATCGACCGATTTGAGATCTAATCGTTATAGAGTTGCCGATGAGTAGACACGGAGACAGTTTGGTTTATCCGGACAAGGGCCGATCAAGACAAACACACAACACAACATTTAACGCGGTAACCGCATTCCAAGGCTTGCAAAAGGTAATAGAGGTGTTGAATTTCAAAAATTGACCCGGAAAACGTTTGGGGGTTTTGACCCAAAAATGACCCAAAGCCCCCCTCCCCCCTTGAACAATGATCCAAAAGCCCTATATAGCCTTTTTCCAAAAAATGGCCTTCGGCCAAAGCAAAGCCCCTCTCCCCCCCACCCCGCCTTCGCGAGGCAAAGAGAGCCCAAGCCCCTACCCCCAAAACGTTTCCAACTTTTATTGGAGAGGCGAGGGGATTCAACACCTATAATAATAAAGTTCGAATCTAAAGATAAGGATAAGGATAAATTCCCAAAATATATGATTGATGTGTCCCAAAAAGTTTTACATTTCAATTAGTTTTTCACTTGCACGAAAAACAATAAAAATCAAGGTGTTCGGAATACATATATTTCAGTTACGAACGTGGGAAAATTTGTTTGCGTAATGAATTTCAATTAACAAAAGCAGGGGATCCATATGCGTGCGAGAAGCGTTTTTCACATACTTAAGCGCTTCACAGTGGTAAAATATTGCACCTCTAGCCGAGCGACAACGACAGCCATATACTTTCCGACAGCGCGTGTGATACAATTTCTTTTTTTTAATTCGTTCTTCGGAAAATGTCATATGCCATCGTGTGTCACATGCACATAAAAGTACTCCCCAGAATGCAAAATGAAAAGTGTTCCCGAGCGACGACTTTTCTATTCCCAAATAATTATATTTCGTGTTGTAAGCATCATCTCCTGCAAACTGCTTAACACCCAACGAAACGTGCCGATGCCGCTCAAATGCGAGTGAGCGTGAATTTTCCATAGCATTCTAAAGCATGGAAGTGGTCGAGAACATTTTGCTCAAGAAATAAAAACTGATAAAATCGAGCCCCCAAAAAATCGCAAAACTTTGTAATGAGTTTTCAAAACGCATTATCACTCTCATCGTATCAAATCGTGGACGTAGTCATATGGCGCTCTGTTAAACACCATCACCACGTATACGATATGCACGGTGCAGTAATGGTGCATCCTTGCAGTGAATGCCCATATCTCAGGGGCATGCTACACAACTCAGCAGGATATGGTGGAGGCACTAGTACAACATGGAGGGGGATACCCATATCTCTGGGGTGTGACACACAACTCAGCAGTCTATGGTGGGGGCAGTGGTTCATCGGCGTCGCGTGACACATCAAGGTCGAGTACGACTTTGAGTATGACTCAGACAGATGTAGAGAGAGCTGGCGGAGTGTGGTACAGTATGATACTGTATGCGAGCGGTCGGGAGGCGGAAGCGAGTTAGCACTTTTTCAACTTCCCTCGTCTCGGATCGGCGACAATGCACAATATGGACATTTGATCCCGCGGTGTTTGAGGCGACAGGCGCCCAGCGTTTACATAGTAAAAAGTAGCTCACTCTTGGCAGTATAGAGGGGCTCGGACGCGTAGCCTGAGGCCCCAACGATCATCGTAGTATGGCACATTGAATACACAAGGACATTGAGACAGTGAGGGAGTGGTTTTGTATATGTTACGATATGAGCCCGCCGCTGGTATATACCAGCCGATTTCGGTACAGGCCCGCCTGTACCGATTTCACTGGTACAGGCCCGCCTGCTGTACCGATTCCACTGGTACAGGCCCGCCTGTACCGATTGGCATGACCCCCCCGCGGTATGAGCCCGCCGCTGGTATATACCGGCCGTGTTTTTTCGGTACAGCCCCCCCTGTACCGGCTGTATGAGGGGTGTTGGGAGATGG
>LGRX02004233.1:0-41706 GCA_001247695.2 Cymbomonas tetramitiformis
TTTTCGCACCGCTCAGATTGCGGGGCTGGGCACATTTTCGCACCGCTCAGATTGCGCGAGCGCAAATTTTGCGATTCGTGTTCGGGCGAACATCCGTAAAAGCTTCATCCATGTATCAGGATACTCCCTGTACCTCCTCCCCGCGCCGCCTGTGATTCTCCTCCCCCAGGGCTGCCCAAGCCGCAACCCCCCTGACTAACCCTATGGGTATATACTCGAGTTGGGTGAAGTCGGGCGGAGCAATTATTGACCTTTGCGCTGCCTGGTAATAGAAGAAGAATCATCAAGAGACTCAGCAGTGAGTCGGCTGCGCTCACCCTCGCGCCTAATGTGTGAGAAAAGTCACTCCATCAGCGCACGTCGCTTACTTCCCACGGTCACCCTCGAGCCCTCTGTGAACGGTCAATGAGGGCTCGAAGAGCTACCCCAAGTCCCTCTGATACATCTCTACGGCCTCGAAGGGCGAGCCCCTGCCTCCTGTGAGGTCCCCGCTGTGCTCATCAACCCGTCAGCCCCCGCCATAGCTCTACCATCGGGAGCTGCACCCAGTGATACTGCAGACGATCTTCCTGGTGACGAACAAGAATCTTAAGGGTCTCCCTGGGGGGCTTGCTGGGGGGCTTGCTGGGGGGCTTGCTTGCTGGGCCTCTGTGGAGGCTTGCCCCTAACCCTCCGAGCAAAATGTTACACAATCACCTAGTTGATTGTTCGCAGGTGGCTCTCTCCACCTGGTAAAGAAAGAGCTGCCATCGAAGTAAAACTGCACCACCACGAGCCCGATGGAGGCCACAACGTCGGCCGCCCGCTTGCCACCCTGCGCACTCACACTATCCCCATTGAATCCGATCGAGCAAGTAGCGCCATCGTGGTCGCTTCGGCCTTGTGTCTCGAGGACAGCTGTACCTTTGCGCGCTGTGAACCGAGAAATTTGCGAGTTTTTGTTTGTTTGCATGAAGCTCGGCAATATGTTACCTGAAAGAGGGACACTTCGCCAGCAATAGCACCGGGGCGCAGTCCTGTCGGAGGCCCCTCAGCAGCACCTCATTAAACCGTAGCAAACCCTCAGCATCATCTCAGTGCTAATGGCCCCCCATAGACCTGCACAGTGCGCATGGAGGGCCCCCGCAGAATTGAAGATATTCGATGCAGTGACACTGAGTGCGCGACAGCAGGAATAGGACATGGCGGAGCGAGGCGGAATATCATCGTGCACAACTGGCAGCAACTTTTCGGAGACGTTAGGGGTTGTGCGGGGTGCTCACGGGCAAGAGGGAACCAGGCCTGCCCCTCTTTGAAGTCCTTATCCACCACTACGGCGAGCCCTCTGAGCACTACTGCCACGAAGTTTGCCTGTCATCGTTCACAGAGCCGTCAGCAGTCGTGGCATACATGGCACTGTGAGCTACTTCAAGAGATGGCATGAATGGCATCCCTTATTAGTTCAAGAGATGGCATACGTGGTATCGTGCACGAGTCGGAGTGATGGCGGGGCACATGTGGCGTCACAAGTTCGTTCAAGCAGCGGCATACGTGGCATCGCACGTCTCTCCAAGTGATGGCGTATGCGGCATTGCTGAAAACTCCCATTAGAAGAGGCACTCACGCACCGAGGCGAGGGACACCTGCAGATTCCTTTCAGAAGCGACTGGCAGGTTCCACGTGGGCACACGCGCCCCGGTCTACCAGTACTACGTACGGTTCACGGAAGACCGAAGCAGTGATCGAGATTGGGACAGCAAAGGGCAATTGGAGACGGGGAGGAGCGCGCCTCGCCGTTTTTCTTCATCAAGGAGCTTCCCGGAGGATACGCCAGGATATCGCAGCTCTCCGCGATGATCGCGAGGTCGGCCAGGTCAAGGCCGTTGAAGTTCGGGCTAATCCCCTGCGAGCGCAGCCCGCGCAACAACGTGAGTAAGGAACATCTAGTCGGCAGAGGGGTTCGCCCTCCGCTCGCACCGCCTTCAGCGACTTCGCCGCGACGGCGTGCTATGGCGCCATGAGCCGCGAGGTACTCACCTGGCACTCAATGAGCAGGCGCAGGCGCTCGTCCCAGGCGATTTGAACGGGCTTGGCCTCCGTCTCAATTTCATCGGAGGTATGCGTCGCGCCATGAGTGTATGTGACCTGTCGGTCAGCTTTCGGCTCTAACGCTAGCTTGCGTCGGGGAGCCATGCTTGCGTTACCTCCACATCTCGTTTAATCTGTCGACGATAGCAATCATTTCCGACCTGTTCCTGGACTAGTCAGCACGTCTGAAGGTGGCACTGGGCGGGCAGTCGTACGCCAGGTGAGTTAGATTTATGAACGACAAGACTCGCTCGCAGCCCTCCTCTGAGGACCACCTGCGGCCTGCGCATCCGCACGCCGCTCTGTAAGAAACACAGTCTGGAAAGAAACGTGCCCCAAGCAAAGGTCATGGTGCGACTGCAAAACACCGAGCGCCCTACAGGCGGTGTCGCCGAGAGTCTTCTCGAAAGCGATAGCATCTGCTCTCTTATGAGGAGGACTGAAACTCTGTCCATTATGGACAGGTGAGAAATTGCTCGCCTCCCTGTGATCTACGCACACTTGTGATGCTGAGGTTGAATGTATGTTTGAAGCCAAAGACAAGGCGCACACGCGCTGGTGGCTACGAACAGACACGACTATGACGTGAGACCACACCTTACGAATCACATAGGAGCTGGCGTAAGGATACAGGATTTAGTCGAAGTTCAGTGCATAACTTCAACTTATGGTCACCGGGCTTAGGAATCTTTGCGATTTTGTCGCTTGGGTGAAATATTTCACGGATAGGTCATCGTCAGCGTCAGGTTGAGAGGTTAATGCAGAAGTTTGCCTGCAACCTGTGGAGCAAGTTGCCAACTTGGCTCTTCAAATGAAATCTTGGTACTGGGTAACGATGAGACTTGAGAGCAAACCAGAGCAAGAACCTCCGACCGCGAGTGTAGAGCTGAACAGACGGTCGTGGGTCGAGTGCAGTGGGGTGTACTTGTGTCCACTTCTCTCGTCTGTTTCGGTGTCACCTCACTCTTGATGAACTGATAGGGCTCTACTCAGAGAATCCTTGCCGCTTGCGGTGACACAAAATTCTTTTTCGCACCGAAGAGAGCTCGAGGATCCGGCTGTCTCGTGTCTGCAACTCTGCATCGCATCGGTTCAAAACTCTCAACCGTGCAGAATTTCAGTCGAGAGGCTCGACCCAACGCAAGGCGAACGGAAGGGATAAACTAGTTTATACCCCTTGGCTCGACCTGACGTGCACGTCGAGACGTCGCGTCGAGAGGCTCGAGAGACGAGAACGCAAGCTCTACAGTAATGACAAATCGAAATGAGAGCGGAATGTTGAACTCTTGAACATCCCGACTCGATTCGATAGCTGTATGATTTTGATTACAGTAATGATAGCATTTGTTCTCAATTCTGTTCCCTCACTTTTGTTGTGAGGCGCGTAATTCTAAAACGCGAGAGGGACGAGAATTTTGTTCATTGCAAAGCAGTCCCAAAAATGGCTTTTATTGAAGAATTCTTGAGACATGCCATCAAGGCCACCATGGAGAAACCAGAGGATAGGGATGCTGCATTTTACGAACACATTACGAAGACCACGGAGGCCTGTGCTAAGTTGTGCGTTTCTTTCTTCTCAGCTGGACGTTTGAACTTGGTTCCGTAATTAAACACTATTTTCATTCCCCTGCGCAGAAAATCTGAGTGGGAAGCACCCACGAAGACTTGGGGCTTCTGGAAGAACGAAAAGAATAACGGAGCGGTAGGACCCTTGCGATTCTGTCCACGAAAGTAGCTTGTTCGATGGCCAGCTTCCCAACCTAAGCAATGTGCGTGTGTGTGGTATTTTGCAGTACAAATATCAGCTGGATCCATCGCTGCCCAAGCTTCCAGGCCGACGTGTGCTTTTCTCTGACGCTGCATAAAAGATGTTCCATCTTACGGGTCAGGGTTTGTGCGTCTCCAGTATAAGTAGGCCTGCTTTTCGGTGCAAACGAACTTAGTACCAGATAGAAAGTATTGAATATACAGTATTTTTTTTTTATCAAAACGCGGTTCTGCTTCGGCTGTATGTCCATTATGTGCCCTGTGCTGCATTTCATCTTGGATATTAATGTTTTTGTCATACACAACGCAAAATATTTAACGCCTACTCTCTTGGCACTCAGATTTCTTGCTTCTATCTTACGTTGACTCTCTGGATAGACCATCTTGCTTGTTCCTGCCAAAGCGAAGAGTTCATAGTTGTACGGACATGGGCCAGTTTCTCGCTCTTTCCAAAAATATAAGTAAAGTTTGCAAAGGTGGCCGGTTTCTGAGGGTTTTGATATTCCTATGCTCGAAATAAAACTCAGTGGATAATTGCCCTCTTGAAGGGCGAGCTGTTTTCAACCTCAGGTAACGCTGTTTCAGGAACGATATGACGGTACCTCGTGTTACAGGTTTTTATGGTGCACAATATGTAGAAAAGTATGTTGCCTCTCTATCGATCACCAGACCTCATAATGCTCTTGATTTCCTTTTGCACAAACGAGCGTCTTGGGCGACATCCGTTCCTGTTTTGTGGCCTTTCGATGGTTTTTCGGAGTATCGCGGCCGAGTTGCCCGACTTTTCACCTATGTATTTCGTTCTGTTTCAAAAACGGTAAAGGATTGTGGTGTAACTTACGTCTTCGAGAATCTGGTTTTGGCGCATACATTGATAGGAAACTCCGGCGTACCTTGTTGGTTTTGAACGCTTTAAAGTGGGTCACACTCTTTGCTTGCGTCTTGGGTCGAAGTAAATGCCGTGTTCAGAAGAGTTTGCAATGCGAGCCGTGCACGTTCCACTCTTTACTTGTTCGGACCGTAGAAAATACTGATCCTGTTGATTCTCGGTGTAATTTGTGTGCAAGTGTTAACTTGTTCTATAGGGTGATTTCAAAAGCCTGCTCGAAGGTAGATCTTGGCCATCGGCCGGGCGAGAACGAACCTGAACATCCGGAAACAACTTGTCACTGGCGCAAATTTACCCTATGTGCAATATCATCCATGTGTTCTGAACACACGTCTATATAAAGGTGTGAACCTTGTCTAACACTGTATTCCACTGCTCAAGAGACCGATATGGGTTTCGGAACTTTTCGAACTGCCCACCAAGAATTGGCGTTGATTGTGTGCCCACGTCAATAATACACGGGTATGTTAGCATCTGCGCTGGGTTTGTTCAGCTTCTTCGCAAACTTGAGCCGATGAGATGTGCGATAAGAGATCTTAATTCATCACACTTCTGTTGTGCTTCCCGTCGTTCTTTTCCCTTTCAAGCTGATAATGACCTAATGTAGCACTTTCGAAGTTTAAGCCGCCTTTTATGACGAGCTGCACAGCTTGAGAAATGTTGACCTACTTAGACACATCACTTCAAGCCTTCGACTTTAAAAGATAGCAACGCTTTTTCTGCAGTGAGTTTTCTGGACGCAACTCATGTGATGTTAGATTTCATCTGTCGAGGAAGCTTAGAGACTCAATTAGTAGAGTAGACGGCACAACCTAACCTCACGACTTGAATAGAGCATAGGCTGTTGGACGGATCCTTGCAACCATGGAAGGGTCCTTTTTCACTTTTCGAAATTACCAAGGTCCCTGACCTCTCTCTGAGACACATTTCCCACAATTCTGATAAGAACATCGTACGAACGCGGTGAACAATCAGATGGATCACAACAAAATCAAAAGGTGGGCATTTCGGTCTTATTCTCGTCATCTTATATATCATCCATAATAAGACCGTTTTACCCACTTTTTTTAGACGCCCAGGATATCGGCATCAATTTAAAAAAATAAATTCGTTAACCATTCCCTCGTTTTTGTAGGAATTTCACGGTAAGGACCAACACAAAACAACAGTAGCTGACTAGTACTGCGTGCCGGAGATGACCAGTTGTGCTCACTACATAAGAGGCGTTCGCAAATACTGGGAAATATCAAGAGGAGTACAGAGGATATTGGTGAATATAGAGGTGATGCCCCCAGGACACGCCTCTTATGTAGTCACACCACTGAGCTGTATGGAGGAGAGAGATAGAACTGCCTATTGAGCTGCATTGGTAGGAATCCAGACTAGAAGGAAAGGTGTGGGAGGGTCTGTGTATGCATGGCATGAGCCCGCGTATAGCTGCGTAATAGTTGAAATTATAACACTAAAATCAAGGAGCGCAATAGCAACGAACCTCTGTACATAAGATTCCGCGGTTGTTGTGGCACACGAGCGCCTACATGTACCGCTGGAACTCGAAGAAATATTGACCCAACTAAATCTACGAACATGGGAGACCGAGGTCTGAGCTGCACCTCGATCTCTGTAGCGACCCGGAGAGACATCAGTAATGCCCTCTCTACGACTGGCGTGGTCCTAGGCGCGTCATGAGACTGTGCTATTTGCCCTACTCGGCCTTGGTTAGGCGTAGATAGTCGCATTAGCAGCTCACCTAAAATAGCTATGTAACTAATGCCATTTCGCTGCTGACAGCTTCGGATAAGCTCTTCAAGTTCGTCACAATTTTCCTTGAAAGCTTCCGAAGTACTCATGTTCGCAAAGCACGGAAGAGAAAATATTAAAGACTTTTCGCAAGCTGCCAGCAGCAACTCTGGCATATACTGTGGTGATAAATATGAAATATCCGTTTCAGAATGCCCGTTACTGTGCACAAAGCAAAGCGTTCAATTTTGAGTCATCTCATGTGTGTCTTCCTCCGCTCAGAGGTCAGACGAGAGTCAGCGTTTATGTCAATGTATTGCAATCCGTGTATAAATTCCAATGCTGCTCTCTCAAGGCCTCACACGGGAAAAAACTTCGCGATAAATAATTTGAAATATATTACTGCCACGTGCAATCTCCTGCAGAGTTTCTTGGGAATGCGCGAAATGCGCGAGAGTGCCTCAGATACGATGCAGCTCTCATGGTACGGACATGTCAGCGACTGCCAATGTGACTGTCTCCACTCATTTAGCAGACGTCGGGTGTACAATCATACAGTAGATACTAGGAATATTCCTAAGAGGCCAATAAATAATTTCAGCGGTGTGCTCTCTTGTGGAATTTACTTATGGTGATGCGATGTCTAGCAACCCTTGTACTCCGCATCGCCTCTCTTACCTCCTCCAGCATCATCTCGCACTCTTGAGTTGTAAAAGCCTCTGAGCTCGTCCTACCAGCTCCAGCTCTGTATATGCGCACCGCGGTCCTCTCCTCGCTCTGGCGTGCTACATGTGTCTCCCCCTGGTTGTGTCTCTCCACCATGTCCTGGAAGTCCGCGGCAAAGTCCTCCGAGCTCATCTGCTGGTCCGCATCCACGCGTCTGTCACGGGGAAGCCGATTTCCCCCCCACTGTATGGGGGCCTGCTTCTCCTTGCGTCACCCCTCACTGTGTGTGGCATGTGTCACCCGTGACCGTGTCCCCGTCACGTTAGCCTTCTCTATTATTTTAGACAGTCCGTATGTCTGTCTCTCCAGTTTTATGTTATCACCGTTACGAGCACCCGGCCCTGTGTGTTTTCTGTGCCTCACTGCCTATATATTCACCCGTTACGTATACATAGTCATTTCACCCTTTTCATAAGGTTATCGGTCCCGTACCGCGCTAGTGGTGCTCACTGTATTCAGCTCGCTTCGGCCTCAACGCCGATTCTAATCCGTTCTTATATCCGTCGACTGAGTGGGCTCAGCGTCTCCGTTACCGTCTTTGCCCGTTCAAGTACTCCGCCTACCGTTTGTGATTGGTGGTTTGCTTATCCGTTCTTATCCGTTCCAACTTTTACCGTAATTCTGGCATCCTACTTCGTTCCAGGCATGTCTCCCCAACGTCCTTCAACACTCTGGCCAGCAGCGCCTCTGCTGCCGGATAGCTGGTTTACCGTACGACGTTTTTGACGTCACCACCGTTTTCCTCGTCGAACTTTACCCTAATTTGACCCCTACATCGTCCGATTCCGTTAATTTTACGGGAAGTTACGTTATCGCCATCGACCCAAACGTCCACTCAACTTTCTGACCAGCAGCACCCCTTCTGGAGCGAATACGAGTTACTGTACGACGTTTTTGACTTGACCTCCGTCTTCCTCGTCAAATTTCACCCCAATTTGACTTCTCCATCGCTTGATTTGGTTAATTTTTCGAGGAATTACCTTTCACCCACGAAACCCTATCGACGCGCCTTCCAGATTTTGCAGCCGCAGAGATCATGGCCTCGCTACGCCAGCGTGCGCGCATGGCCGCAGTTCGGTCTGCACTGGACTTGCTTCGACGACAACATCTTCCCTTTGACTGTGGTCTGGTGGTGCCTGGTGGTGCTTACACACCAAGCACCAAACTCGAGTCCATCGCGTTCGCCATCAACAACGAGTGCTTTGACTCCTTCGACTTCGTCCCTCCACTCCCTTCGCCCTCGCCTTGCACCCCACCTGTTCACCGTCTAGTGGTGTGTGGTGATGTTGCCACGCCCACTTCGCCCCTCACCATCGTTCCTTTCGAGCCGTTCCCAATGCGCTCAATCGCGCCCCCTTACCGCATTTTCCACCTTCCACACCCCCTTCTCGTCGACGCATTCGCTCGGGTGGTGCCAGGCCACTTTTGGCTTTGGCACCGCACAGGAGTTGGTTGATTCGTCGTCTGGATGCCCCTCGACATCTTCGAGAAGACCGCCGCCACCACTTAGTGAATACGCGGCCACATCGCAACCGACATGTTGAGTGAACTAGTCTAGACCTTAGCCGCAATTATCTTGCTGAGTGACACCGCATCTTGCCAGCTGTTAGCTAGCTGCAATGGTCCCTTGAACTCTAACATTAAGTGACATTGGGTTTAGGTTTTAGGGTTTGCTTGCTCTGCGGGGATTACCACTCACACCTTCGGGGTGAGGTGGTGTCACGGGGAAGCCGATTTCCCCCCCACTGTATGGGTGCCTGCTTCTCCTTGCGTCACCCCTCACTGTGTGTGGCATGTGTCACCCGTGACCGTGTCCCCGTCACGTTAGCCTTCTCTATTTAGACAGTCCGTATGTCTGTCTCTCCAGTTTTATGTTATCACCGTTACGAGCACCCGGCCCTGTGTGTTTTCTGTGCCTCACTGCCTATATATTCACCCGTTACGTATACATAGTCATTTCACCCTTTTCATAAGTCTGATCCAGTCACCTCCTCCAATACCACGGTGGTCCCACTCTCCCTACTGGGTGGGTGCCGGCTGCGGGGGAAAGGCCGGCTGCGGGGGGCGCGCCGGTCGGGGCAGAGGAGCCAGTGGGGTGAGTCTGACAAAGAAGCCCATGCCCGGGGGAGGTGCAAGGTAGCCAAGATCACCAGCATCCCCCTGGAAACCATAGGTCTAATGTGCATCTCCATCAAATAATCTGTTAGTCCTGTCTGGCCTTCTTGTCTGGCTTTGATCTCCTCCTGATCTCTCTCCCGAGAGCCAAAACCGCCGTCAAAGCTCAAGAAATCCTGTTGGTACCGGCCCGTGGTTAGCATTGTAGGGCGGGTCCCAAACAGGCTCCGATCACTCGTTGCGGTCCCTCCCGTCTTGTGGCCCACGGGTATGAGGCCGCTCTGGTGTGGCGGGCACTACTAAGGTCTACGTCTCTTGAACCTCCCCGTGGAGGGGGCATGACAGGATCCCTCATGGGAGGCATGTCCCCTGCCGAGCATGTCATCCTCGGCTGGCCCATATCTAGCATGGACTCATCCTGGACACAACAATTCCCTTGCCGAAGTTAGTTTCTTAAAGGCTATGTTTGTCTGACGAGAAGAAACATTTACTCAGCACGGCTCCCTTGTTTCTAGAATGAGTTTTGATTCTCTCTGCGTATCCCACGTTTTAGGGTGTATTTTATAATTGTTAGTCTTATTAGGAAAGGGTGTGAAGAGAGTCACTGTTGTTGTGTTATGACTTAAATGACCACTATGACATTTCATGTGTCATCAGTGATCGATGACATGGTGTCATATGGCATCATATGTCATCATCTGTCATAAGGCATACAGTTATTTTCGTCTGGCGTCATTGACATATCATAAATATATGATGTGTCATACGTCGTCATCTGACATCATCATATCGTTGATCATTGCGAAGCGATGATCATTCATTATGCATCTCCGCACGACGTGGTCATCACGGAAGTGCATCACGATCATGACATATGATTTATCATGACATGTTCGATGTCATGATGTCGCGGTCGCATCAACCTTGCAGTTGATGGCGTTTGCTTCTTATCATCAAGAACAGAAGCAATTCGTACCTTGCATCTTGCTGGATTTGACATTGTGACACCCGACACTGCCACATGCCACTTCCTATAGTAGGCTGGGTGGCCGTCACCAGTAGACGGGAAACACCCGTTAGGTATTTATGTTATCTCTACTTTTATCAATAGAAGTTTACCGTTCTGATATCGTAACCCTCAACTCAGGGTTTGTCTCACTAGCTAGATATATATTACAACAGACCTATATATCTAACAGGTTTGGCCCCACTTACGCTTTATTTAGCCACTGCGACACTGCCGACATGATTGGCTAAAGCCGGACGCTTGGGATGGAGTGAGGCGCTCCGCGCGTGAGAGTGCCGGCAGTCACGGGTATGGCCTAAGTTTTGTGGGTTGATTTACGGCGCGCTGTAGGCCTTTGAGAACATGCGAGGAAGACAGATCCGCTGTCCGGCTAAGCTCGCTGAAGATCAAACTGATAATCACATAACAAGTGTCTGGCCGAGGCTTTATGCTCTCGGAAACCCAGACAGTGAAACAAGTCTGTACTACTGTACTGTACTACTGTATTGTACTACTGCACAGTACAGTGCTAGGATGTCACGGACACGAAACGGAAGCAGGGTCAGGCTAGGGGCTAGTCAGAGCCCATAATAACTAAGCCTAAACCCGAAGTCCAGCACACCACCCGTGGGTGTGACTACCTAGCAAAGCAGGTACAGGATATACAGCCACGAGATAATAAACAAACACCTAACATTCACTTCGGTGGAAACCGATCACTTCTAGCTGGGTGCCGGGGTCTTGACCCGGTCATCCCACTACTGGGCTAAAGCTAATCAAGCTGCCAGGACAATTGAAGTAAACTCAGCCACTTTGAGGCTGGTCAGCAGAGCTGAGTTCAGCGGTCGGGATGCAAGCACGGAAGAATCCCGAAGCGAATTGCAAGTTGTCCGTATCAGATTGAGCACCACCAGACCCAAGCGGGCAAGGTGGATCCACAGCAGAAAGTAAAGCAACTGAAGACGGTAAAGATCCCAAGAACACCGAAGAACTTAAACACGCAGGATCCCACGGCGGTTCGAGCATTGAAGAAGCATACACAAGATCTCCATCATCTGGCGGCCAATCACGGATGTCCAGAGAACCAAGCGGCGGATCCGAAGCAAAGAGATCTCCAGTAGACCGACGGACGGTGGCTCCGGGCTCAACCAGGCCCCTGTCACCACCGCCCACGGTAACCAGAGATGCCGTAGAGCTGGCCAGCAAGGAGCAACAAAGCACAGATGCCATTAGTGCACATCGGAGAAAACTCGGCGGAGTCCGCGGACGGTACACCGGAGTGCTACTGGCGCGATGCTCCCCCGTCAGAGTCATGCTCAAGAGTGCCGAAGGAGCCAAAAGCCACTTGCTGCCCGCCGTCAGAGTCATTGTCAGAGCCTTGGTCATCGTCAGAGACTTCAGAGCCAATGTCAGAAGCCTCAATCCTCATGCCAGCAAATAGCGGAACCGGTGCAGAGTCGCCAAGCTGGAGTGACGGGACAGAGCCAGGCAAGCCGAGAGAGCCAGGGATAACCACCGGCGGTTCATGAGCCGCAGGCACACCACCAGCCACGAGTGCAGAGGGATGCCGAACCGCAGGTGGTGGCGGAATCGAACCCCGTGCACCCGAGTGGAATGTGGCCAGACCAAACTGAGCCATGCCGTCCTCGTCAGCTGCCGCATCCTGAGCGGAAGCCGCCGCATCCTGAAAGTGCCGCAGAGATGTGGGCTCAGCCGTCACAAAAGAATGTGCCGACAGCTCGCACACCTCTGGGCGACCCTCCATCGTGCAGAGCGACTCGAAGGCATGCTCATCCCCAGCGTCATAGAACCGCTGGAAACGAACAGCCAGGCAGTCAGTCTCATAGTCCTCAACCGCACCACAATAGTGGGCAGAGTGAGGACCGCCGTTGGGGCATTCAGCATGCCAGTGCTTCAAACCACTTTGTGCACACTCCGCATTTCTGCAGTGGGGCACGAAGGCACCGCTCTTCTTGTCAAATGAGACAGGAGGAGCGGTGCCAAGTGGCTTAACACCAACACGATGATGCTTAGCAGCAGAGCGGGTAAGGTGCTTGCCCGCAGGCGGTGCCCCTTCCCGCTTCTGCCGCTTTAGGTCACGAATGTCCTGCTGCATGCGCTCCAGCTGCTTCTGCAGACTGGACAACGCCGCAGCTAGGTCAGACGCGCCATCGCCGAATGACAGAGCAGAGATAGGGGTGCCAGAGACCTTCAGGCCGTGGCGGAACTGCTCCCGCACACGAGCCTGAATAGTCAAAAGAGACACGCCCTGCCGCTGGTCAGCCCGCGCCAAGGAGTTAGCCAAATCACGGTACAACGTCGAATTGCCGAGAGCCTTTAGAAACTGCCGCTTCACCGCGTCCTCTGGCAAGTTGTGGGAACGCTGAACGTCCCGCAACAGGCCATTGAACTCACGGATGCCATGGTCAGGATCTCCGCTGCTGGGGATGCGAACCGCCAGCAGCGACTCAAAAGAGTCAAAGGGCTCTGAGCGTTCCTGGAGCATGCGTACCACCTTAAGGGCAGCACGCTTGCCATCTCCAGGAACGTCAGACCCAGAGGCCTCAAGCCAGTCACGAGCAGGCGAGCCAGGGCGAGCCAGAAACGTCAGAGCCGAAAGCAGCAATTCATTGGCCTCATGCCTAGCCTCAACAGTCATGTTGGCCAAGTCAAACAGGGGAGCAAATGCCTGTGACTGGAGAAGAAACTGTGCGCGAAGCTCATGCATGATTTGTGAAAAAATGTCGACTGCGTCGGCCTCTGTTCCAGCGAAGCGGTCCGATTTGTCTCCGAGAATTTTCGTGGCAACGATCTTTGCCACTTTCCTGTCGAAATTGTCTCGTGCCAGCTGCTGACACCTCTCAAGATTTTCCCTCGCAGCTGCGGTGGTCGGAGCTGGCAGCTGCGGTGTGTGTGGTGTCGCAGCGTGCTGCGCACCCACCTCATCAAAAATCGTCTCTAATCTACGGACGCGAGACCGCGTCATTCTATTTGCTGTAGCAACCATGATGGAGAGACAGTGGAAAGGTTGAGCTAAGCAGGGTGGTGGTGTAAGAATTGTCACAGCGGCCAGATACTCCGTAGAAGTCTCAGCAGAACAGATTGAAAATTACAGGTCGTGAGCGGAAGAATGTGAGCGGCCAAAATGTACAACGTGTGGAGCGACCTCGCCAGGGCCAGTGGCGCACGATGCAGATCAACCCTCGCTGCGACGATGCTGCTGTAAAAAAAACAATCCGTCACAAACTGCTGATCTCCTGCGCAGCGAAGGCGAGCACAACGCGTGCCGCCATCACTGCCATGCTAAAAGGCCATACCGCGAGAACAATACACCACCGCCCAAGTGGGCGCTCAACCCCTCCTACGTCCTGCTTAGCCGAACATGGCAACAGCAAGGCGCTGTGCCATCATCAGAATCACCGGAAAGCCGGTGCGGGCCATAACCTGCGAGGAAGACAGATCCGCTGTCCGGCTAAGCTCGCTGAAGATCAAACTGATAATCACATAACAAGTGTCTGGCCGAGGCTGTATGCTCTCGGAAACCCAGACAGTGAAACAAGTCTGTACTACTGTACTGTACTACTGTACTGTACTACTGTACAGTACAGTGCTAGGATGTCACGGACACGAAACGGAAGCAGGGTCAGGCTAGGGGCTAGTCAGAGCCCATAATAACTAAGCCTAAACCCGAAGTCCAGCAGAACATTTATCTTACGGGATTTAACGTTGGACTTGTTTACGTCTTCTGTTTGGTTACCACACCGTTGCGTATCGGCCGCCTCTACCACACGACTTCCCGGAATTCCTGATCTCTCACAGCAGCTGTATCGGCGACCCACCACATTTCTTGGCCGCCCACGACTTCCGCATGTTTCACGTCTCATTGCCGCACTCCGTCCCTACAGTCTATTTCATTATGGTCGCTTCCACTAGATCCACCGCTAGCATGGCGAATCGCCGACGTGCGTTGTCCACAATTTTTGATTCCGTTGCTGCCGGGCATGCAAACACTCCAGCGACACCACCGGCAGCACAGCCGGCTGCTAATTCGGCGGGAGCTACATTCTTGGCTTCAGTGCGTACCCTGCAGAGGGAGCACTTCGACATGAAGATCGCCAAGTCCGTCCGTCAGAAGTTGTTCGAGAACAAGGATGGCAGATTTTCCGGAACGGAGTCCCACGCGTCGGCACTCTTCGCGAGGATGGTCTGCGCACGGCAGACGGCCTTCGCGACCGAGGACATTGGGTTTGCTCCGCTTTTCGTGCTCGACGACGCGACCCTGGCCGTCCGCGTGGAGGCCAACAATTTGTTGTACTCCACACTCGAGCTGATGATCGACCCCATGTCGCCCGCAGCGGACTGGATGGATTCGTCCCACACCAGCTTCCCGGCTGACGGTAAGCGAGTTCTTCTTGAGTTCGCCCGCCGGATGATTCCGGCGGGTGACCCCTTTCAGGGTCAGGCGGACATGTTGGGCATCCGCATCTCTGCGGGCGTGGACCCGCATGACAAGATCGGGGACTTCAACGCCGCTCTCGTGAAAGTTGCGAGGATACAAGCCACACTCCTGGACGAGGACGTGAAGGCGTTGTTCATCAAAGCACTCGACACCGCCTTCTACCAGCCGGTGGTGTCCCGGTTGCTTCTCCACGATCAACGAGCCGCTCATGACCTCCTAGTAAACGATATTGGGCACGAAGTGGGAACTGATTCCGCGCGATCGAGATGTCATCAGACCTGAGGCAGGTCGTCATCGTCATTTCGCCGGATCCGGTACCAACGCTCCGAGGTGCACATGGTACAACTGCGAACGGAAGGTCAAAGGGCAGGGGTGCAATGCCAGGGTCCGGGACCCTGGATAGCACTACGGTGTATTTTCGGAGGAACCATGGTTTTTTGGTCTAGTACTATCGTCTTCCGCCTAGAACCATGGCAACCATGGGCCTAGCACTACCAGTTTTCGGCTTGACCCATGGTAACCCTGGGCACTTAGTATTCCAGATTTCCAGATTAACCATACCACCCATGGGACCATACTTAAGGATCTAGCAATATCGCCTTGGACCAGGTGCCAGGCCGTCATTGGTGCCCACGCATAGCGCCCCCCCACCCGAAAATTCAAACTGGTTTTCGAATCTACCGATTTCCTACGGGGTACAGAAGATCCAACGTTTTTCAACGGGGCGTAGTGATGCATGCATACAGTGACAAATGCACATAGTGACAAATAATTGTGGATATAATAATGTACAAATTGTAAGATGAATATAAAATACTCGATTGGGGAAAATGATAAGTGTGAATGAGTGAAAGTGTGAATAATAGTTGTGTAAACGACGCAGAAAAAAATAAATATGCGGTTGGGGAAAACTAGCGATGATGAGCCGATGCGATGGGGCTGGGGATAGTTTGTGATTTGCCCGAACCTGTGACTGTGTATTGCGCTATTTTTAACCCTTAAGCCGGTGGTTAGAATTCGAGGGTTTTCTATATGTGTTGTGATAATAGATTTTTACGATGTATGCTTAGTCACTAAATGCCCGTTTGCTTTACCAATTATTGTATATCTATATTACCAACTATTTGAGACACTGCATGTCGATATATGTCGAATATATCCACTCTTATTGCGCACATGGTTAGAATGTTTTCGATTTTACAGGCACGATTTAATTTCATCGTCATTGTTGACGACATCTGCTCGACGTATTTTTGCACAATTTTGGAATTAAATCATCGACCTTGATGATACGTTCCAAGGATGATTCACCTGCACCGATGTGCGTTCATCTGGCTATCGTTTTCTGTGGATTTATGCCAAAAAAACACACTAAAAATACACATATTTCACAATGTTTTCCATACTTAAGGAATGTTTTCCATACGTAAGGGACACGTGTGATGACTTTTGCGATACTATGGGTCATATTCCATGATGATAGCCACCAATCACTTACATATATAATGATCGGGACATGTGGCTACTGCCCGGTGGGAAAGTACTATTACAAGTACTTTACTAAAATTGCGTGATATCTTATATACTTGGTGATATGGGTCGTTTCACATCTTTGAAAATTCATTTACGACCCTTTTTAATTTCCCAAATGACTCACACGTGCCGTTATCAAGTTTAGGTTGGTGTATTTATAGCATACTTTTAGGGTGTGAAAAGCCAGAAAATAATTAATTTCTGAAAGTACTGTCACAAGTACTTTCGACTAGATGTGTTATTAGGTGCTGTTAATGGGCCTAGGATGTCGAGTAAAGCGGTGCCCAACATTATTGGGACCTTGTTCGAACGTGTGCTACGTTACATGCTATTATGATAAAGGATGGGGCTCAAATCACGTGGTGATGTGGGCCGCGCTCATCAAATACAGAAAAAATCGTGATTTTCATAGTCACCGTCCATATGGTGCACGCCATGTGTGGGTGCATGGTGACCGCATATGTGAATGTATAGAGCTCGTTAACAATCCTAAAATTCGATATACTACCATAGATGAGTGTCCTTTGAGTTGAGGGGTTTAATCCATGTTTAGCTTGCACAATTTATGGCATTCCTCCCAAGCGGAATGCTGGTCACAGACCGTCCACAATAATGCCATTTTGGCCACATTCAAACCCAAACCCAAATTGCCATACCTGCCTCGATATTGCGATCCATGTGAGTTATAAAGTGATGTATATATCAATCATATCGATCTTAACATTAGTGCATGACCGTACAAGTATCACACCGCTTGCAGAACCGATTTGGATCAACCCTACTATTAAACAGTAGATTTCCAGACACACTGCCACATTTAATTTCAGGAAAATTAATTTTGGAGCCTAATTACTCCAACTGCACGATTTTTTTATTTCCGACCTTCTTAAACTTCAATGTGAACACGTAGAGGCCACTATGTTCCCACTCAGAAAGTCAGAATGATAGCAGCGCACATTCCTAACATATTACACACTCAGTGGTTACTCTGGTAAGATAACATAAAAGTAGGGTCTTGCTATGGTGTTTCGATCAAGGTCCAAAAAATGGGTCTCGTAGTCCACAACATCGTTACAAATCATCTCCGAGCGATACTCGGTACAAGGGTGCCCATTGGGAGAATCCATGCCATGCTACTTGTGTATGCGTACTAGTACGCTGTCTGCTAGGCCCTGAACTCTCTTCAAAACTCAAATATGCACCTTAGACATCGTTCGGGGTCCCAAAAAATGGGTCTCGTAGTCCACAACATCGTTACAAATCATCTCCGAGCGATACTCGGTACAAGGGTGCCCATTGGGAGAATCCATGCCATGCTACTTGTGTATGCGTACTAGTACGCTGTCTGCTAGGCCCCGGACTCTCTTCAAAACTCAAATATGCACCTTAGACATCGTTCGGGGTCCCAAAAATGGATCTCGTAGTCCACAACATCATTACAAATAATATCCGAGCGATACTCGGTATAAGGGTGCCCATTGGGAGAATCCATGCCATGCTACTTGTGTATGCGTACTAGTACGTTGTCTGCTAGGCCTTGAACTCTCTTCAAAACTCAAATATGCACCTAAGACATCGTTCGGGGTCCCAAAAATGGGTCTCGTAGTCCACAACATCATTACAAATCATCTCCGAGCGATACTCGGTATAAGGGTGCCCATTGGGAGAATCCACGGCATGCTACTTGTGTACCCTAACCTACCATAAGATCGCTTAGTTTAAACACAGTTGTAGGGCTGGGTTTAACCCGCAACTTATCATACATGCCATCATGTCATCAGGTTTATTGTTACATACATGATTAGATGCGATATATAGTTATGATTTGAGTGATCGCCAGCTTGTCCATCGGCCAATGTGTGCTTTTAAAAAAATTCAAAAGGTCAGGACACTATCTTAGCAACTACAAAACAATGGAATGTAACAAAAAATGCTACCCCCTTGGCTTCTAGCATCCATTGAGAAGGCTACAAGTGGAAAGCCGACCAATGGGGCATAAGACAACTCAGTTTAGGTCCTTACGGGACTGGGATATGATTGGTAGCCCCCCCAAATAATGGGAAGACCCCTAAAAAAATTATGCCGTGAAAGTACTTGTGACAGTACTTTCGGCGTCGAAAGTACTATTACCAGTACTTTCGGGCAGTAGCCACATGGCCCATGATGCAACGCGTGCTTGAAGATGAGCCGTGGGTAAGTATAACGTTGCAGTTTAGGCGCGTTTTGTATGTTTTTCAAGATAAAATTACGCAAAAAACGTACAAATGTGCAATTGATTCGCGACAAATATGCGGGTACGTGCGATATATATTTTGCATACGTGCCCCGCACAAGTACGCTACGCTTACATATGCACACAACGGTGTACGTGCAAATACCCAGTGCACAAAGCATGCAAGGTATGCAACCGCAATTGCCCAAGCAGCATATACTTTGCCATCGCTTCTGGGTCGGATCTGACCCAGATACCGGCTTAAGGGTTAAAAATTGGAAATTTCTAGTACTAAGGGAAATTCGGGGGCGCACCAGCCCTTCAATCCCGGGGTTCACCCCCTGGGGTCTTAGCACTAGCACCCGTCAGCGGTCCAGGGGTACCCCTATACTAGTATACTTGAACCCTGGTATTGCACCCCTGTGTCAAAGGCAAAGGGAAAGGCAAAGGGTTCAGGATTTAGCGGCAGTAGGAATAGTTATAACAGAAGCATAAGAAAAATATTCTAGTGCTTCTGAAAACTATTCCTACTTCTTCTATATCCTAAACCCTTTGACTTGCCTTTTACCGCTGCACGCGACCGGCAAGCATCTTTGAAACTTCCGAGTTTCAAAGATGCGTTTTGTATTTTGGGTGCACCCTAATTTTACAAAACGGCCGAGCGCTTCCCGTTTGTGCGGGATATTCACATTTATTACATGGAATATTTCATATGAATTAGCACACATGCACACGCAGGGGAAACCCTCGGCTGCTTGGCATCTTTGGGTTTGGGTTTGGGTTCGAACCCAAACCCGAACCCAATAAATCTGCCTTAGAAATAAATTGCGCGTTTCGCGCACAAGTAACTTGAAGCCTTGAGCTTCAGGAAACTTAGAGATACATGTCTTGGCAGTATTTGTGCCAAGTTTCGTGCTCTAGGACGCACGGGAAGCCCTCGGCTGTTTGGCATATTTGGGTTTGGGTTTGGGTTCGAACCCAAACCCAAACCCAAAACATCTGCCTTAGAAATAAATTGCGCGTTTCGCGCACAAGTAACTTGAAGCCTTGAGCTTCAAGTAACTTAAAGATATGTATCTTGGCGGTATTTGTGCCAAGTTTCGTGCTCTAGGACGCACGGGAAGCCCTCGGCTGTTTGGCATCTTTGGGTTTGGGTGTCACGTTCGAACCCAAACCCAAAACATCTGCCTTAGAAATAAATTGCGCGTTTCGCGCACAAGTAACTTGAAGCCTTGAGCTTCTGGTAACTTAAATATATGTATCCTGGTAGTATTTGTGCCAAGTTTCGTGCGCTAGGACGCACGGGAAGCCCTCGGCTGTTTGGCATCTTTGGGGTTGGGTACGTTCGAACCCAAACCAAAAGGCAACGGCATAGGACAGTTTCGTAGATTCTGTCCCGATGCCTTTGCAACCTCGCATGCTAACTCATATTACAATGAATATTCAATATTCAAGCGTTGGATACCCCACGCCAACGGGAAGCGCTCGGCTGATTTGTTATTTGGGTATGCGCACCCAAATGACAAAAACGCATCTTTGAAACTCGTTAGTTTCAAAGATGCGTGGCCGATGCCTTCGTGCTTATGTGTATATTTCATATGAAATATGCCATGTAATAAATGTGAATATCCCGCACAAACGGGAAGCGCTCGGCTGTTTTGTAATTTTAGGGTGCACCCAAAATACAAAACGCATCTTTGAAACTCGGAAGTTTCAAAGATGCTTGCCGGTCGCGTGCAGCGGTAAAGGGCAAGGTAAAGGGTTTATGATATATAATAAGTAGGAATAGTTTTTAGAAGCAATAGAATATTTTTCATATGCTTCTGAAAACTATTCCCCAGCATGCAACCTGCTCTCGGCACCATGCAACCTTTCTTCCCCACCTGGCAACCTGCCTTCCCCAGCATGCATGCTGCCCTCCGCTCGGCAGCATGCAATGTGTTGATGTGATTTCGCCGGAAATTTCCGGCGAAGAGACGATGACGACCTGCCTCAGGTCCGATGACCTCTCGATCGCGCGGAATCAGTTCCCACTTCGTGCCCAATATCGTTTACCGACCTCCTCACGATTCAACAATGGGTGCGTGAATGCTACTCCGAGCACGTGCGGGCGGGCACCGCCTCGGCGTCCGCACACCGGTATTCTCACGGCACGCATTTCATGGAGGGGGCCACCGATGACTCCGGTGGACCCGGTGAGCTCGCGGATTTGCGGACGATGGTCCTCGACTTGAAGCGGCAATTGGCCGCGTTTGTCGCCTCCGCTTAGTCCGAGCCGTCCCCGCGGGGATTCACTCCCCGCGCGGACAAACCGGACCGACGGCTCAAGACCCGCTTCGCAGCCTCGCCTCTTCCCAAGGGGGGAAATTGGTCGCAGTCGGTCTCCAAGAAGATGGCCTTCCATCGCGACACCGGTGCGACCATCCCCTACTGCCAAAACCAGGTGTGCGCGAAGGGGAAGGCGCGGCATTGGCACCGCGACTGCCCGAACGGGGGCAGGAGCGGGCTTTCGGCTTACGCGTTCGCTGAGGAGGCCGAGAACTCGGTGTTGGCGGCCAAGTTCCAGCACGCCATCGACCACGACGACGCTGAGGAGTTCGACGCCCTTTGCATGCTCGCGGGCGGCAAGCCGGACGTCTTCGCCGACATCTCCGCGTGCTCTTTCTGCGAGGAGGACGGTGAGGCAATGGTGTACGCCATCACTTGGCACGCAGCGCTGGGACATCTACTTTCAACGTCAACACCTTCACCGCCGACGTGCCGGTGGTGTCGGAGCCGGCCAAACACTCTCCCGCCGCGTCGGTTGATTCGGACGAGGAGTGGACCGGCCCGCCCAACCCCGTGTGCCCGCCCGTCACCCGCACGTTCGCTGACTTCATCGCGAGCACGGGATTCACGGTGGGGGCGCCCGACGAGCCGTCCGTGAACATGAACATGCTCTCCGCTGTCGAGGTGCCGGGGAGCGACACTGACTACGAGCCCAGCCAGAGGCGTACGCATCGAGTGACTCCGACGACGAGGGCGCTCCGATTGAGCATGCGCCGCCACAGTATGGCTGTGGGAGGAGCATTCCCGGTTTGGGTCGCTCTTCCTTAACTGCTTCCTTGGTGTGCGCACTCTTTGTCATTTGTGCTACCGCCGCGCCACCCACCGCGTTCGGTGTCGGTGGTGCTAATGCACACGCATGCGCGGCTCCGCCGGTCGGGTGGTGCTGCATGGGCTGCCTCGGCAGTCCCAACTACGGCGACTGCGCCGCCTGCACCTTTCCGTGGCATGCTGGGCGACGCGGTGGGTGGTGCAGGGCCGGATGCTATACCGCCGCGGAGACAGGCGCGGTATCGGGAGCTGCGACAGGGATTCCGCTTCTACGGCTTTCTCCCGCTACCGCCAGAGCTCGTGGATCCTGATCCGCCAGTTCCCTCTTCACCGCCTTACTCGCCGCCGCCGTACTCGTCCGAGGACGAGGCACCGAGCTTTGAAGGCTCGGCAACTGACTTTGACGATTCCTTAATTTCTTCCACGCATGACTTACAGTAATCACTCACCAATAAGAAAGTCCTAAATATGGGGTCAGCCAGCGAATTTCGTCAAGTTGTGACCCCCCCCCCGCCAGCGCCAGCGACCTATGAAATTGCTAAGAATAAGAAATCCCGATTTCGTAGCTCAGCCAGCCAATTTCTTATTCTTATTGCTTAAGGAGGAGGCAGCCAGCAATCATGAAAATGGCACTCAGCGACGGCCACAATGGTAAAATTTTAGTATGGATCCTGAAAGCCGTGAGCAGACATGTGATAGTTGATAAGTCACTTTTCGCCGACCAGCCAACGTTTGCACCTCCGTTCGAAAAACTTCAACAGTCTGTATGATATTTTTATTGAGATAAAGTGTGTATAAGCATCAAAATCCTTGTTAAATCAAGTAAACCCACCAAATAATCCAGCCAAAATTTCTTAACCATTTTTCACTATGAGTCAAGCCAGCCAGCCCCTTGATTTCTTATTTTGGCAAATTTCTTAAGAAATTAAAGCTAGCCAGCAAATTTCGTCAAGTTGTGACCCCCAAACGCTGGCTGGTTTCTTATTGCTATTATTTCTTATTGGTGAGTGATTACTGTACCACCGGCCCCGGAGCCCGGCAACTACTGCACCCTGACGCTGCTCCGAGCTGGCCGACCAATTCCGGGAACCTCTAGTGGCTGAAGATTGCTTACACCGTGCCTGCCTAGGGGTTGGCTAGTGATTAGCTTTCTAGATGTGCAGAAGAGCTCTCTGAATTTGAGTTGTGTTTAGGGTTTTAGCACTTAACAGCTATATCTGACAATCTTTGTTGTGAGCTGGGACCGCCCTGTCCAAGAGTACAGGCCCCCAGCTGTGCTACAGTTTCCTCCTGAAGTTGAGTAGGGAGTTTGTTGCTTCGTTTCACCACTAGCTCCGGTCACCACCCTAGGTGGTGTGCTGGATTTGACACTGTGACACCCGACACTGCCACATGTCACTTCCTATAGTAGGCTGGGTGACCGTCACCAGTATACGGGAAACACCCGTTAGGTATTTATGTTATCTCTACTTTTATCAATAGAAGTTTACCGTTCTGATATCGTAACCGTCAACTCAGGGTTTGTCTCACTAGCTAGATATATATTACAGCAGACCTATATATCTAACACATCTCGCAAGAACAAAGAGTCGGTTGCATGTGCAGAGCAAGCATGCTACAATCGACAGGTTCAGGATTGCAAGTGCTGCGTATGCGTTCACATGGCGCATGAAGCATACTTCGCAATTCCGAAATGCTCATCGCTCCAATGTGCGTCGAGGCCATACTCGATGGTGGTACCCGTTGTGGGTGGCGCCTATTGCATAAAAGCAGCAAGCTTTCCAGCGAAGGACTTCACTTCCTCAGAGTCCTGCTCAAAACTACTATTCTTTGTTCAGCATTCCGTTCCATGATTCACGCTTGCACATACTCCGCCTATTATCTTTCTAACTAGCAGGACCCTAACATTGGTTATTCTACCGTCCAGGCACGAACCAAGTGAATCATACTTGCAAAACAGCCCACCGTTGCATTTAATTCGTACGCGCGTGTACAATGTGCGCCCTGTAAGTGAATCTACAGGAACTTTGAAGAACGCGTTGTCAGGGTCATGACCGATGACATATGTGTCATACATGTCATACGTGCCATACCTGTCAGACATGTCATACCATGTCATGTCATGTCATGTCATGTCGGTCGTGTCATATATTATTATGACAGTCGGTCGAGTCATATATTATTATGACAGTCGTCAGTACGGTCGACCATGATTGTACCTGTCGTCAGATGATAATGTCACATCATCTGTCATTATTCAAGGAAAGACTTGAATGACCCTGTCATCGAGAGTTCGTATGTCGAACTCGAAGATGGCAAAGCAAGATACATCTTGAACATCAAGAACCATCTTGGCTTTAAGCATGTGCGGAACACGCATGCACAGTATGAACGAACTATTCGTTATCACAATACTGGTCGTTCAACCTACGTCTCGGGTTCACAACCCAATGGCGGTACTATCTATGATGATAGGAGACGTAAGGTATAAGATGAGGAAGCGTTGGGCTTCAAGCAGATCTTCACTCAGAGACTGCACTCATCACCCGCTATTTCTTACACTCGCGTTGCTGTCCAACTTCGCATATGGTATTCTAAAACTCGTCAAGGCACGAAAAGAGAACTCAAGTGAGTGCAGCGTCAGACATAGTATACAGTATATTGTTCGCAGGTTTGCAGGTGGGCGCATAAGCGACAGCGCTCGCAGTGATATTGAATATCTGCAACTCGAATAATATACGCTTGCATATTGTCAGCACACGGATTGCGCGAGGAGATTTTTCATCGCGAACATATTCGCAGCTAACAGCATCCGCAGAGAAGTCGTCTTGATTCTATAAGCGACAAGGTGTGCGCACAGTGTACGGAACGCATGCAAATGATGTCAAAATTCGCAGGAATGTCACTTTATGCGAGATTCAGATGCGCGAACGAAAAATGATCGTCAGCACATATGATCTTCATCAACTGCGACTGGACCACAGCGTTCTGACTCACTGGACAAGGTGGGACATGGTAAAAGTTGGCAAAATTTAAAATGGCCAGAGCGAGGCTACGATCGACTAGGTCTGTCTCAAATCGACGTTGGATGCCGTCCGGTAAAAGTTGGCAAAATTCAAGTGAGGATGATCTGAACGTCAGTTCTTGCCTAGTCACGATGCCCAGTTGATCGTGGTGTCGAGGGACTTGGTCACGCTCCGGGACGGACGAGTTTCCACAATTCTTGCAAGGTTGGTTTCCCCCGCAAAAGCATGCTGATGTGTATGCCTTGGTTCTGATTAGCTTACATGGAAATCGCGTTGCCGTATCTCTTGTCCAACTATTTCTTCGAACTCCAAGCTGCTGCCACAGATCGATAAATCAAAGTATCTCAGACCGTCGATCGACAGGAAATATATTTTCTGTTCGCAACCCCACCCGCCAAGACACTTGTTTTCAAATTAGAGGCATTCTACCAGCGTTCACTGTCCATCTATCCTGAGCGCTTTGAGTATCTGTTTCAGTACGTTCGTTGTTGCGAATTCGTGGATCGATGGCAAGTGCAAAAGAACAGCTTATGCAAGTATTAGGGGAATGCTCTGCTTCAGATGTGCGGGAAGTACTGCTCGCAGCTTTTCAGCAGAGTCCGTTGAACTACCGTAGATTGCTAGCCGGTGACGAGGACGCGCTTCAGCATCTGCCCTTGTTTTATTATGGGCGTTTTCTACCACAGGCACTGAATGAGACTATAGCTGAAAACCTGACAACAGCTCTCACTCGGCCACACTCGGTTGAATCATGCCCTCTTGAACCTGGAGGCCTTGCAAGTCGAGGCAGAATCAGATGTGCTTTGCCTGTACTTAAAATGTGGGTGCCTTGTGGACAAACCTATCTGCCTTCGGCTGTTACAATTGGTTCAAGTCGTCTGCGTAGAGTAACGAATTCATCTTGCCGAACCTTATCTCTGGGGAGTCTGGTTGAGCTGCGGTCACCGAATTGTTTCAAGGATAACTGGTTCGGTGTAGTTTTCAAGCTATACTTTCCAGGTGCGTACGTTATTGCCACAGCGTGTGTCGAGCCACTACCCACGCATATTAAGATGTAACGTTATCGAACGAACAGTCGCTCTTTTCGTTAACGGTGCTACTAACTTATTGCTGCGTGTGTGATGCAGTGAAGGTGGTGGATGGTCGTGAGCTTATCGGCCGATGCTATTGGGCCTTCGGTCCCGAGGAGCTGACCAAAGTGTATGGAGTAACTGGTGTCCACGAGATCTTCACTGGCGGTCGCCGCGCTATTTATCCATCCGCCTTCGAGTTCGACTTCGCCGTGGACGAAGTCTGCAACGTTTCTTTCTTATACCCGACGTTTCTCGATGTTGGAGGGCTGAACGATGTGCACTTCGATTGTTTTTTCGACCACAAGAAGAAGAGCCTGCATGCACTGGATTTCGCGGGCAAGTTCGCGCCTTGCCTGCTGTCCATACGCGCTGCCCTGCTGCGCAACAACTCGGTAAGCTTTCTAGCGTATTCCCATTGTGTTTTCTTGTGAATCACTAGCAGGTGGAAGATATATCTTTGCGGTGATTATCGGTGGCTATAATTGCTTCGTTAAGTCTCGCTGCGTGCGTGCGTGCGTGATTTGTTGTGGTGGCGGGGGATGTTTTAGACGGGGATTTCTATCGATCGGACGACGGAGCGGGTGCGGTGACTCCGTGGCTGACCAGCGAGTGGGTATGCGGGGACTGGGTGCTTATTCATCGTAGTGTGCAGGCCGGAAGTTTTTCGAGTCCTTGGAGTCCTCTTTGACGCAGTTCTGTGCTCGGAAAAAGCATTCTAAACGACCTCACTGCCC
Source organism: Cymbomonas tetramitiformis (assembly GCA_001247695.2). Lineage (NCBI taxonomy): Eukaryota > Viridiplantae > Chlorophyta > Pyramimonadophyceae > Pyramimonadales > Pyramimonadaceae > Cymbomonas > Cymbomonas tetramitiformis. Next base: position 26,444 of record LGRX02004233.1, read on the forward strand.
CTCTGTCCAGATATACACCAACCGTGAGACACTATTCTGCGCACTCTCTGACGAGATGCTACAACGTGCTGTGTTGGAAAACGATGTCATCAAGGTCGAGTTCCTAGATGCGTCTTCTTTGGAGTCCGTGATGGGAACGTTTGACGCAGTTTATGCTGGGAAGCGAGAGACTTTCTCGTTCGTCATCGTGTGGCCATGCACACTCATATATCGTCCTAAAACTGATGGTGACCGCGTCCACTTCGTGATGACGGGCATAATCTCTATTCGTCGTCGCGTAGTATTGCCACAAATACTACGATTTTGGCCCTCAAAGTGGCCCACTTTAGGAGCACTTAATGGTCGATTGGCGATCGCGCACTTAGTGTTTTTTTAAGGCATAGGTTCGATTGAGAAACTGTGAATTGGGTGTGGGGGTTTGGGCGTGGCAAGTACCATCGCGCGAGCCCTTTATGGTGACACCCAAAGTGCATTGAATCAAGCCGGATTTCGACCTCGGGCGCAAATCATAGGGTTTTCAACTTTAGACGCATGCACACATGTCTTTCACTTATCTATGCGACAAGGGGTGAATATATCTTGCATATATGATACTAAAGTCTGAAATTTTTGTTTGTTTGATGATGTATGATGGATATTCTGGCAAGCGGCACGTATTTACGTTAGTATTGTGGGAAATACTACGTGGATTTGCTCCCTCGACTCACGACACGTCTCACGAATCACGCCCGCACCCTTACCAAAATATGTCAAAGACCTTAAATGAAGTTATGATATCGGCATTTATGGCGTTCATGGTCCCACGATAGCGGCGATACACCTTATACACCTCATTTTCGAGTCCTACGATGTCGAATGACATCATGGCCATTATCACGAATACCCACACGGGCAGTTTTTTGAAGGCATAGGCTTGCGTATAGTGTCGTAAAACACCACATACCCCTTGAAAGTGCGATATTCAAATTTTCGGTCCTCCGAAGACACTTTCGTCGAGATATGACGAGCTGTTTAGAGCATTTGTGATAATAATGGACGCCGTGGAATGCTCAGAATATCCTGAAATGCTAGTATTTCCCACAATACTAGCTTTGAGACACACACACGCATACAATGTGCGTATTCTTTTGCACAACATCTTGGGTTCACCTCAAAATATCATTATGAAGCATGGTCGTGCAATATAGGGCGATAGGATGTCCACTGGGATCATTCCTAGCATGCTACTTGTGTAGACGTACGTGTACGCTGTCTGCCAGGTCCAGGCACCTTCTCAACACTCAACCATGCACCTCAAATCTCACAAAATGCCCGGTGGGTAGTTCTCGTAGTCCGAAATAGCATATTGAATCATATTCGTGCGATATAGGACGCTAGGGTACCCATTGGAATGGTTCCTAGCATGCTACTTGTGTATAACCGTACTAGTACGTTGTCTGCCAGGTTCTGGCACCTTTTCAACACTCAACCATGCACCTCGAATATCGCAAAATACCCAATGGATGCTTCTTGTAGTCCGAAATAGCATATTGAATCATGTTCGTGCGATATAGGACGCTAGGGTGCCCATTCGGGCGATTCCTAGCATGCTACTCGTGTACACGTATTGGTACGCTGTCTGCCAGGTTCTGGCACCTTCTCGACACTCAACCATGCACCTCAAATCTCACAAAATGTCCGGTTGTTAGTTCTCGTAGTCCGAAATATCATATTGAATCATGTCCATGCGATATAGGACGCTAGGGTGCCCGTTGGGGTGATTACTAGCACGCTACTTGTAGAACCTACTACTCGACAAATATACGAGAAAACTAGTACTCACCCAACGTCCATCGAGCGGCGCGCGCGACATCGAGATCGATCGATATCGATGAACCAGATTTTTTCTGATGATTAATAGGTCATATTTAACAACCTAAGATATATAAATCCAAACATTTATACATTTTCGTATTTTTCATTAGGCGATTTTCTCCAAGTATTGTGGGAAATACTCCAAGGCCCCGTAGTATTTCCACAAATACTTACGACGAATAGAGAATAATAAAAAAGAACTCAAGTGGCTACATACAGTGGGACTCGCGTGAGTGTTACACTGGAGCAGCAATGGAAGTAGATCCTGAACAAGACGCAGACATCTTCTACGGTGTGCGATAAGTACACCGACATTTATTTCTGAAGGCTGCAAGCACGCATAAGGTGTGTTACAGGATGCATATTTTCACTTTTAAAACTATTTACATCTCTATTGTTGTTGCTTCGTTTATGAAGCTTAATTGTTTCTAGCACGCTTTAGTGCACTTGCCACTGCCGCTTTAGACCTGAGTTGATCGACTTTTCTCTTCTGAGTATTTACACTTTTCTTCACGCGTTCTACGCGTTTCTCCTGTGTCCGAATCTGCTCTGTGTCTTGCCCAATACTTCTGTCTGCCTTCATCTTATTCAATCTATCAATTTCTGCCTCAGCTATGCGAGAAACCCTCCTCAACCCTTGTTGTTGAACTGTGAGGTCAGGAATCGGTGAATGCTCTCTGTACTGCTGGACGAAACTTTGATTGGACTCTGGCACTGGAAGATTCACAGACGTCCATACACTAGGGTCCCAGTCTTTTTTGAACTTATCAAAGAAGAGGCGATACTGTGTTTGCATAACTGACTCTGTGATTGTCACCTTTTCCCTATCGTATACAGGTCCAGACGATTTGTCAAACGTTCCGTCCTCGCACTTCACGCAATACGGATTTCCGGGTTTTAGCCCATGGAAGACGTGTCCCGCCATTTGCCAACTCGTCTGATGGTGCGCCTCCAGTGCCTCATTCATGTCTTTCCCAAGAGCCCGCCTTCTGATGTATTCCCCACCGTGTTGAGCAAGGTGATGCACATACCAAGATAGGCCCTCATCAGTGTAAAGCATGCGGCAACACCGAAAAAACTGTCTGCAGAGAGGCTCGAAATCCTGTTTCTCCTTTGCTGTAGGTTCCATCTTCCGGCCGATCTCAAAGATTCGTTCCCATTGTTTCCACAGGTTCAAGATCGGTCCTCTGCTATCAACGGCGTGCATCCAGTCTGAAGAAGAGTGGATAACCGCCTTCGTTTTCCGTCCATCACAAGAAGGTTTGTAGTATGTGCCCTGACCTGATTTGTCTGGATTCATTTGATACTGTGCTCCACTTTCCTTCCAAGCGCGGTTCAGTTGCATGACGTGTTTCTGTTGCACTGCACGTTCTTGCAGTTTAAGCAGAAGCCATTCTGTCACACGCATCCCTGCGTGTAGGAAGCATAAGGGAGCTTTGATATGAGGAATATTTAGGAACTTTTCAGGACACTCCCTGTCCATCTTCCACACCTTATGAACTCGAATCAGTGACCCTGTCTTGAGAACTTCGTCTGCATCTTTAGGCAAATGACGAGATATTGTCGGAGTGAACTTCTGTTGAGATTTGGAGTGGTGCTTTTTTAACTTTGCCTCGTTTGTCTTCGATTCAGGGTTGATAACTCGAAGCTCTTCTGGAAAAATTCCGTGCGCGGCAGCGATCGAGTTGACAGTGTCCCCAGGCTGCACCTTATACACATCGAAGACTACTCCAAGTTCGCCATATGTGACTAAGCATCGGTGGCAAGGTAGTGCACTCGCCGTATTTCCAACACCGCCTGCTTGGAAGAGAGCCCAGTGGGAGGCCATGTCTGCGGGATAGTTCAAATTCATCTTCAAGTTGTGCTCTTCCCCTTCAATCATCACAGTTATTGAAGCACCATCTTCCAGTTCTTGTATCCTTTTGAAAAGGTATCTACAGTTTCCATCCAGCTTTGTCTTTGCCTTCCATCTCGAGAATCGTCCAACAACTGTGAGGCGACTGCCATTCGTCCTCTAGGCCTTGTATCTTTGGGCTCACCACAAAGGAGGTGTATGATGCTTTTCGACTTCGACTGCGAGGCACACATGCTTTTAGTTAGTGGGTCGTTGTAAGTGAAAGTGTGATTGATATGGGGCTGCAGGACGAACCTGGAACGAGCGTCAAAGGAAATGTTCCACTCTGTGATGGCTGATAAGAGCTCCTCTTTATCCTCTGCAGTAAGCTCCCCGCTCGGATGTAGTCTTGTTTTCAGTCTGTTATAATATGTTGGGAGAACCAAGGGGAAAAAAGCTTGTATGTCCACCTCATGTCCCCCGCCACCTGCTGTCTGGGTAATTGGCAGAATTGTGTCCACTATTGAATTCTTTGTGTGCTTGAGATGTACGACCCTGTTGTCACAAGGTTTGTAGCCACGCTTTCCTTTAAAAATCACTTTTGCGAGCTTTCTTCCCTGTGAGAGCGTCATATTTGCTTTCATGTAAGCAGTTTCCCACAGCTCAGGATCGTTTATTTCATCCTTGAAAGCCTGTTCAGCTTTTCTCTTCGATTTAGCTTCCCCGCGAGGAGTAATTACATTTTCTGACTTTCTCACCAAACTGTACATTCCGGTGCTTCTGCTGAGAGCTGCTGACAAAGCTGCAGTCTTGCCGTCATCCCCAGGCTGATAGAGCTTTCCAACTTGTTCCACGATCGGTTTCAATAGTTTTCGAGTCTGATTTGCCCTCCTGAGAGTCTGCTTTGAACCCACCGTCATTTTTCGGGCCTTCCCAAGGTCACTCCTGACCTTTCGTGATCGTTCGCTGTCACTCTGGCGACTTCGCTTGCATGCAGGTTCTTCAGGATATTCTGATGGTATGGAGTTGGTAGCAGGTGGCACACTTGGTTCAGACAGTAGAGTGATCGGAGTGGAAGGAAGAGACGGAGTGGAATCGGACTGTTGATGAATCGGTGCGCCCAGAGCCGCTTGCAGCTCTCTCTTCCTTTTTTCTCGGTTCTTTAGAGTTCTTGCAGTCACTTCTGTTTTGTAAATCTTCGGTTCTGTAGCTTGTTCACCAGATTCCTGCCGAGCTTTGAGTGCCTTAAGGCGTTGTGAGCGTGCACTATTACCAGAGTATTTCCCCCTCTTCGCACCAGGCACGGTTGGCAACGGAGTGGGGATGTGTGGCACAGGCAACGGCTGGGAGGCAAAAAAAGTATTGATCAGTGGCTGAGAAGTGCTCATCGTCGTTTGTGGAAAACACTCTGTTGGAGGCATGTATGCGGCGTGCACATGTCCGATGGAAACAGGCTGACCGATCGACGGAGAAATGTACTCTGTTGGAGGCATGTTAATAGCCTTTGTAAGCGTCCGGATGAAGTAAGCTGACCGATCGGTGAAGGGATGCACACTGCTGGGGGCCTGTATATATCTTGCGCATGTCCGATGGAAGCAGGTTGACCAGGCAGTGCTGCAGTAGAAATTTCAAATGACGATGGATACCAGCCTGCTGTTGAAAAAGCTGAATTGTTGGGAGGATGAGCTTCTTTGTTTTGCACATAGTCTCCCAGTCTGTCAAAGACTTGAGCAGCAGCAACTTGCCTCGCTATGCGCGGGATATGGCTAAGGATAGGCTGCATACTGTAGTCGAAAAGAGCTCTATTGTAGCTTCAAAAAGTGCAATTTAGGTCGCTGTAATTGTGTATTTGCCTGCATTTCGTTTGAAAGTTGGGAGTGAAGAGTGGCGAAATTTGAAAATGAAATTTGAAAATGAATTGCAGAACAACGTCTCCCACAGTCTACTGTAGGTGCCATCAATCGAGTCTTGCAATTTTCGACATCAACGTCATCGATATTATGACTCGAGCTGTAATTTGTGTCACACTTCGTCATAGTAAAATATCCTAAATCGCCAAGTCAGCGCTTCGTTGTCCCAATTCGATATTTCATGCACAGCGTGACAAGTAAGCACAAGTGTGCATGCTGCTTTCGGTTCTGAACGTTTCGGAAATCTTTTGTACGCTGTACGCACTATAGTTACCTTTATTGTATGAAATAACTCGAATTATATCAACCACAGATCTATTCACGATCAGCGATATATATTGCATCGCTGACCCAAGGTAATCGAAATAAAATGTCCTACTTTACGCAGTGAATCAGAATGGTGTGCGCACGAAATTTCGTTTAATAGCGCGCTCGCATTCGTTCATGCGACGTACATCAGCAATCATCAGTATGCGACGTACATCAGCAATCGATTTTCGCAAATGCTCGTATGATGATTTTAGCTCGTCAGCGCGATGTGCACTGATGTGATGCTCGTGTGCGCGATGTGCACGTCAGCGCGATGTCATGATTCATCTGATGCAATGGACGCACGTTTTTAGGGCGCATGATTCCTAACTCGTCTTTATGCAGCGATACATATAAAATGTGTACGCGCGTCAGTATCCTATGCAGAATGATTGTATACATGCAGGGATGCTGTGGACGCATGATCGTCATATTGCTGTGGACGCATGATCACCACATCTGGAAAATGGCGAGGCGATCCGGGATCGTTCTTTTCGTGATCCGGAACGGGATCGATCCCGGGAGGGAAGTTTCTTACGGGATCGATCCTGGAACGCCCCGGGTACGGGAACGATCCTGGAACGCTCCAGGTACGGGAACGATCCTGGAACGCTCCAGGTACGGGAACGATCCTGGAACGCTCCAAGTACTGGAACGATCCTGAATCGATGGGGGGACACTCATGATAAGTCCAAGGGTCGATTCAAGCATTCAAGGCAAGTACCATGAACCGCACATTAAAAAAAGGTAGACTTTCACAAGGCTAGAAAGCAGGAGGCAAATTCAAAAAGAAAAAAATCAACAAATCCACATAAATAGATACACCTTTGAGTACACAAGCTACTTCATTTGCATATGTTCATACGGTCTCCACTAAGATGGTATCACTGGCTATTATACTCTTCTTCTTTCTCATCTATACTTCCCACTCCTATAGCGTTTTGGTGTTGGGGTATTTTTGTCTAAGTTGCAAGCCACTTGGTTGGTTGCGCAAGCTTCACACGCGATTGTGTCGTATTCCATCTTTTAACTTGGGTAAACATTCTTGAATACTCCTTGCTGAAGGTGTTTGGCACCTCTGTCTGCACATGCGATAGTGCCACAGTGAGTAGCAGTTGAAAAGAACTTATGCGCAAAAAACAACAAAGGGTAAATAAGTACTTACCACAGCTTGTGACTTCGTGCATGAGTTCTCATTTATTTCATACTCGACGGCCTAGTCTTTCAAGCTTGGGCCACTGGCCATCTGGCTTCTAGAGTTTTCTTTCCCTTTTCTTCTATTGCTCGTGCTGATTTTTTTTGTCTTATTATCCGCATTTTTTTCTTTTTGGGAAGGTGATGCTTGCTTGTTGGTCTCCGAGTAGCGCACGTCCATGTTTTGAGTGGCCATCCTGAGGAACGAATCGTGGTAAAGCTCAACACACATAAGCTGACATGCTGAGCTCAACTGAGAAGCAAAGCAAAGCAAACAGCAAAGTTGGGCAAAGCTGAGTCGAGTTGAGCAGAGCTTAGTCGAGTTGAGCTAAGTTGAGCTAAGTTGAGCTAAGTTGAGCTTAGTTGACACGCGGACAGGAGCAAAGCTGACACGCTGAGCTGATATAAGCTAACAAGCTAAACTAAGCGGAGCTGACAAACCGAGTTGAGCTGACACACAGTTACAGGTACGGGATAATACAACATAGACTGGAATATGTGTGTATATGTGTGTGCCTGTCGTGTTATTCCTATGCTAGGATACGCGTGTACCTCTCTGTGCGTGTGCTATGCCTGTGGTAGGATATATGTGTATCTCTATACCACTGTTATGCCTGTGATAGGATATGTGTGTTTTTTTTTTCAAAAGCTAAGCTAAGCTAAGCTCAAAAGCTAAGCTCAACTCAGGCGTTGAGTTTGGCGCTAAGTGCTGAGCTAAGATAAGCTGAGCTGAGTTGTTTTCACTCATAGAGTTGAGGTGAGTTGAGTTGAGTTGAGTTGAGTTGAGCTGAGTTGAGCTTAGCTGACACGCTGACGTGAGCGAAACTGACACGCTTAGCTGATATGAGCTCAAAAGCTAAGCTCAACTCAGGCGTTGAGTTTGGCGCTAAGTGCTGAGCTAAGATAAGCTGAGCTGAGTTGTTTTCACTCATAGAGTTGAGGTGAGTTGAGTTGAGTTGAGCTGAGTTGAGCTTAGCTGACACGCTGACGTGAGCGAAACTGACACGCTTAGCTGATATGAGCTCAAAAGCTAAGCTCAACTCAGGCGTTGAGTTTGGCGCTAAGTGCTGAGCTAAGATAAGCTGAGCTGAGTTGTTTTCACTCATAGAGTTGAGGTGAGTTGAGTTGAGTTGAGTTGAGTTGAGCTTAGCTGACACGCTGACGTGAGCGAAACTGACACGCTTAGCTGATATGAGCTCAAAAGCTAAGCTCAACTTTGGCGTTGAGTTTGGCGCTAAGTGCTGAGCTAAGATAAGGTGAGCTGAGTTGAGTTGAGTGAATGCGTAATAGAGTGAGTAATGAATTTTTAGTGAGTGGTCCGGAGTGTGGGTTGTGAGGTTATGAGAGCGAATACAATTACCTTAATGCACGTTCGTTCTTCACAGTCCCGCTCCTTTGAAGTTTCTGCCTTACCATACCCAACACCCCATGCTGTGTGAGAATGGCTTGGTTCCAAAACCTCAAAGAACATAGTGAAAAATAACATGCTTATCTTGATCTTATGTAAGACCAGAAAGTGCGCAGTACCATACCATACTTTTATAGTAATCACACATATCCTAAAAGATCTAAAACACGGGAGCACATATGTGGAAAATTATTTTTGCATCAAAATATTACACCTCTTTGTGGCGCAACGGGAGACAAGTGGTCACAGACACAAGAGTGTCAGACCTACTCAAACCCAAGATGCCATACATCACAACAAGGCCAATACCTTGTTGCTCGCGGATTAAGGGCGCTCCAAACAAACCCGCAGACCAAGGGTGCAGGCGCCTTCTTCTACAAGAGTAGAAAGCGTGACCACAATGGTTCCTTCAATGGCGCAATCACCAATGTGTGGCCAAGGGAGTTCGTTTTTGCAACGCCACAAAGGAGGTGTAATATTTTGATACCTATGCTAAATAAAATATTTCTCATAGGGTTGCAGGATTTGCACCGACCAAATAAGATATGCAAACAGCTTATGTGAAAACCGAGCTTACAGTTGATATTCGTTATAGAATACTAAAAGTCAATAGCTAAAATAAGTCTATACATTAAAACAAAACAGTTTGATAAAAAGAAAATAAAGAAAATAAAAAATAAACCACCACTCTAAGTGGGGAAGGATTACCTAACTATTACCCAGCAGTTCAATCGCAATGGTTCCACCGCGAGCTGCGAGCTGGTTCAAGGCACAAAGGATTGCACAATAACAGTGTCCTCCCCACTAAATCGCATATTTAGACTGAGGAACTCTAGGTTCTACCTACAGTGAAGGCAAGGAGCGATGTTGCTGTCCTAGGCACAGCAGTTCAATCGCAATGGTTACCTGGCACGATATATCATTTAAGTAATATATCAGGTATACGAGGCATATACCTGTGTTGACTATGCAAGGCCATCCCTCATCGAGTCGTTGAACAAGTGAAAAGCTCCCTGCCGTCACTATCCCGACACACACCCGACTCTCTTAATTAAAAGAAAGACTAAACCAAGTGCGATGCAATAAAAAGCTCAAACAAGGACAAGAGCGTACCTTAAATTGGCTGGGTTGGGTTTCACCCCAGGGCGTGCCGAAGGCTAACGCACTCCCAGCCTCATTTGAGCGAACTGTCTATCTAAAACAAAGTTCGCATCGTCGGACCTTAAAAACTACAAGCACCTATATCACGATACTCGCAATTTATGCAAGTGCAAATCGCGCTACAAGTTGCACTGCTACTAACTGTAGTAGCAATGACTGCAAAAGACATGCTACGGAAAGCATGGAGACATACCTTAGATTCCCAGTGTTTCCACACCACCAGAGCCCAAAAGCAATTGGGGTGGTAACTGGGATCGGTGCGTCGGATATTTATATCCCGCCTCCTCGCCAAGAGCCATGGGGCGGTTGTCATGCAATTTTGAGTTGCGACACTTGGAACCTAGACTGGGCCTTTTTAGAAGCTAAAAAGGCCCAGTTTTTCACGATCCAGTAAAAACAAGCAAACAGGCACACACACTTGTAAAATTCTATCGAAGAATTCAATTTGAAAGCACATTTTTCCAACTAGCTAGCCTAAAGGCAGATAACGCACACAAAACAAGTACTTAAAAATCACTTAATCATCACGTAACGTGGGAGCTCCTAGCCCCACATCAAATGTCGCGCGTCCCTATACCAACTCACCTGCCCTTCAAGATATCACTATGATTCAAGGTGCGCAGGTTGATCCAGCTTTCCGATCTTACTAAAAGGTTGTGAGCGCACCTGGCGGGAATGATGTCCGCTCATTCCGTGTGTGACCAACTGCTTCCAACCATTTTCGAAAACGTGCTCATGGACTTCATCTGCGAACACTGTAAGTGAATTACGAAAGGAAAATAGGTGCGCAGGCAGGATCTACTCTCAAAATCTCGCACGAAAATTATGGGGTAAATCATAGTTTTGGGCAAGCGACAAAGTGCGTGGGTGTGTGGGTTACGTAAACACCAAACGCATCTTGCTTGCGGCGACCACGCTATGACCAACCACCTGCGGAAAATATACGGTACGCGAAAATATCAGAAACTATTTTATACTAGCAACACAATACAATCAAATTATCTAGGCTGATCTAATCAGAGTTTGCAGTATGGTTTTCGGCTCACGTGCTTTCAAAATTCGGAGACGCACGTAAGACTAAATGGGAAGTCAAGAGCTCACGATACTGTGTCCATGCGCCATGGCGCGCCAGTGACATTTCTGCTGACATCTGATGTCATTGACATTTCTGATGTCATCGATTACTGGAACGCGAAGAAACGGTGCAGTGCGTTCGGGATTTCCGATGACGGTTTACGATCCAAAGCGAAACGAGAACGCGGATCGCGGATCATCACCATCGTTATGAGCACGCTCTCAGGCGATGCATGAACGGGGATCGTGACGTGTCGTCTTTGTTACACGAGCGCTCCGCAACGGGGGGGAACGGGGAACAGTCGATTACGCATTCAGAACTGAACGCCGAATTCCAGATGCATACTGCTGTGGACGCATGATCACCATATTGCTGTGGACGCATGGTCACCATACTGCTGTGGACGCATGGTCACTATACTGCTGTGAATGTATGATCACCATACTGCAACAATTCACACTATGTTCTGATGACTGCATCAATATTTCTAATGCTGATGATTAGAGTACAGCATTTCATACTTATTTGAAGTATAGTGTGTAAAATGTTTATTTGAGCATACACTAACTTACAACACATATTACTTGCAGCATTTGAGTATATGTACATCTTATACTGAATGACTGCCACACTGTAAGTTGTGCATGCATTGGGATAACAGATGTTCTATATGATCCAACTTGATCACGGTAACAGTTGGAATATATGTGCACAAAACATTCATTTGCAGTGCATGCTAACTATATTAGAACCCATACAGTATAAGGTGCCTGTTCAGTAATCTTAACACAGTAATTAGCTCAATGTGACCCGGTGGAGTCGAGATACTCCTCGGACAACATATTGTTCTACTGTGGATTACTGAAAGGATACTCACCGGAGCTGTATGTGAAATATACCCAGCAACTCATTTTGTAAACGAGATTATTTTGGAATTACAATACTCCTAAGCTTAATATATCATGCTAGATGTATTCAGTGCATGGTATGCTGATAATCCTGCATGATGAACTGTCTGGAAATGTTGTAATGTCCAGAAGTTATCTTACTGCAAAGTGTGTAAAAGTTAACACACACACACACACTGACAAGAAAGTGCTAATCAATAAGCATTGTACATGCACACACATTGCATTGTATGTATTAATATTCACTGATTCAAAGTGAATTGATTAACTTAAATATCTATCATGTATATGATAATGTAGATACCACTTTCCAAACACATGTGCGTGGAAAGTGTCAGCGATTGTGATAGATATGGGAACAGATAAATCAACATGCTGTAGGGCTGGATGGAGTTATCTCCAGACCCGAAGGCAAGATACTGCACCCATGCAACAGCTGGTAAATGTTGGGTGCAGTCCACTCGTCATTCCACATATCATCGCTGGAGCAACATCAAAAACTACATTGCATAATGATAATTGATTCAGATATGATCAGTTCAAATGCATGTAACTCTCAGATCAGTATCTACATGGCATCTGATAATAGTTTTTGAGGACAGCACACACATACAAATGTGTTGTGTCAAATTGCTGCGATTATGTCAAGCAATGTCCAGATATGTTCTAAATAAGAAATATCATTTTGATAAATCTTAGAGCACAGACCTATGCTCAGAACAGATCATAGATTGACAAATATCACTAAAGTGGATGTTCCTAAATGGATGTTCCCACTTAAGTTGATAAATCTATATATCATCAGAATGTACATTTACTGCCATGGGTTTAAATCCGTAAAACCCAGAAATGCTGTCAACCATAGATGTTGATATACAGCATAATTTACTTATTTGCCATGAAATTTGTCATGTGCAAAAGTAAAGTTTATTGCAGTGATTCTGTACTTTACATTCCACACACACAGAGATATGTACATATATCAACATATATATATAATTATATATGTTGAAAAATGGCCAAAATCGGTAAAATTCTTTGGCGATTAATTTGAAAATTGAAAATTGGACCTTGTTTTATTTGATATTATGATTTTATACCTATTAAGGTATGAGGAAATCATAATGACACATGTCATATCTCGTGTAACACCCTAGATAATGGGCGTGGAATATGTAGGGGTGTACATATTGGCTGTAACAATAAATCGGTCAAAATGTTCTACGTGTAATCTTTTGAAAATTTGGGATTGATTTTTTTTGCTATAACGAATATTTAGCTATCAAATAACAATCCCTGAATGACATAACACGTGTAACACCCTGTAACACCCTAAAATCTGAATGTGTGTGTCAGGGGGTGTAACGTACCTTCTGAACACTATGTAACATTCAGTTTGGTATCATATGCAGTTTTGCTTAAAAACATTTGCAAAAAATTTATACTGCTTATTTTTAACCTATTATAGGGTTACTGATACCATGTAACACCCTAATCATATTATTGGGTATATGGGCCACTGTAACCTGACATGCCCAACAATGCCACTATAATTTCGATAAACTTCGTGTTTGGCATTAACATATCATGCTGTATTTGACACAGACATGATTATATATCGGGCACCAACCCAAGAACTGTTGGGCAACAACCCTAAAACTGTAACAGCTGCTTCCTATAAGGACTGCATGCTATAAGCTATAAGCTATAAGCTATAAGGTATATAGGCAACTGACTGCCTATGTATTCACACTTCCTCAAGGGGGGAAGAAGGTGGATAGGATTCACACATATCCATTTCATATTCCGATCTGGTGATTTCTGATGGATTGCTTTTGATAAAATCACTGCATCCACAAATAACGTTGAAATCTGTACAACGTTAAATCCACCATCACTAATAAAGTGTAAACTCGGATGGGAAACTATATCCCAATGACTATAAGTTGACTCTTGCTCAGCATTTACATTCTCGAGTAAGTTTGGAATGCTGAACTATATACATAACATATAACCTGATACCATGCTTAATTGCATTTCCTGGATCAGAAGATGATAGTTATATAATGTATATATATATATATATATATCCCACCTGATACACTTTGGCACTATAGCCGTACATAAGAGTGGGAAGGACAAGTGCATCGCTGTAAGACTGGTTGATATAGTCCCAGTGCTGAAGGCAGAATTTGGCACCCGAATAACAGCTGATAACTGTTGGTGACCACCATGCAAGACCTTCCAAGCGTAACTCCTTTGTCCTGAGATGCAAGTGAATTGTTCATAATATGTTGACATCACATAAAAGCATTCTGATAAAAACCCTATATATTCATATGAGTTGTCATCACTACAATGACATGGGTTTTTGAATCGTCGAAATAAGTATAACTCCGATGGATTCATTAGTACAGAATAAGCTGTTGAGATTATTCCTCCGGCTGGATTGCAATCATTCACAATCCCTGTACATTCCGGTGACAAAATATTGCACTGGACTGATCACCACATTGGTATAATCTGTGATATATAAGTCACCAGAGAAAGCATTGCAATCAGCACAATGCTGTCTAGACTCACAAAGATGAGTAACATATATTCTCAGATGTAATAATTAGAGGCACAATGTGACCTACGCTAAAATCGCGTATGCTCGGGCACTGTATTGTGACCTGCGCTAAGATCGTGTATACATGGACACAACATGACTCGTGCCAATCACGTCGACATATTTTATGCCACGACATTACATCTGAAATCAATAAATCACTCAGAGAGAAGGTGTTGACATCAGTATAGCACCATTATACATATAGTCATGAGGATTTTAAAGTAGACATAATCTCTCCGATATTGACAAACATGGTACATATATATATATATATCCATGCTCTCTGATCATATATTGATATCCCACAACATACGATGATGGTAATAGCAAGCCACTTCGCCGCTGGAGGGTAGTGTTGTATATATACAGCACATGCTTGGGCACTATATGACCCATGCTGATGACGAGGATTCGGGCTGCATCCCAATATCACTCACATTTAAGGAAACTCGACGTTAAGGAAATAGCCAGCGTTTCGGGGGGGGGGAGGGGTACCCAACTCGATGAGAAAAGCTGGCTGGATTTTCCGACTTATGAGATGGCCTGAAATAAGGAAAATGACCGCTGGCTGCCTAGCTGGAGAGGCATTTCTTAAACTAAGAAAACTTTGCCGGGAAATTGACAAACATGGTATATTTGATGGGTTTTCATGATTTTTTTTGCACAAAACTTGTCTTAAAGGTCTAAGTTCCTGATAGTCTGTTTCAGATATAATATCGTCATCAAAATCTTGCTTTAATTCTTTAAGCTGCGCACGGCTCTCAGGGTCCATTTTCTCGGGAAATGAACACCTTAAGAGAACGGGCTGGCTAGGGAAGGTGTCCACGTGGATGGTTATGGAATTCGCTGGCTGGCTCACGAGATCGCGGTCCACTATCCATAGCGTTCTCTTATGACGCTGACGCTGGCGGGGGGGGGAGGGGGGGTACCCAACTCGATGAGAAAAGCTGACTGACCTGGATTTCTCTGTTTTCTTACAGGTGGGTGATTACTGTA
>LGRX02004233.1:41726-81545 GCA_001247695.2 Cymbomonas tetramitiformis
ATGCACCTTCGGTGCAAGGGGCTGCAACCCGAGAACTGCTATCCAGCTTCATAGAAAGCTTCCACGTCATCACATAGAGGTCGGACCTCTGTTGTATTTGAACGGCGCTTGACAACCGCCTAGCAATACACTTCCTTGAGGGGGGAAGATGATAAGCTAGAAATACAACTAAAAACCAAATAAATAATAAAGACAAATAATAAAACAAGTAAGTTGCATCATTGTTTTTGTTTTGGTAAGCCTGACTGTATACAGTCAAACCATGCAGAACTCCATGACGTTGACACATACATCAGCCATGACATTCATATGAGCTTGATTTTGAAGACCTAGACATTGTATACATCTGGTCTAGCATGTATCCAGACTAGAATTGTATACTGACACGGTGCAAGCACTATAGCCTCTGCCACCGATGATCATTGAAAAGGGCAACCATTCTTGATATTTCATACATATCATCTGATTGGATCATTAAAGGTGTCAAGATTACTCAATGCAATATGCAGGCCACGGCCTGAGTACAACACCTAGAAAGGTCAAAGCCACTGAGCTGACCAATGCAGCATAAATGCTAGCTGCCTTGAAGGCTATACAATAAGCCTATTGCCCTTATGTCTTGATATGTATCCGTGTATTGGCATCTCTTTGAGGTAATTATGCCTACTGAATGAGCCATACCAACCATCTTGTCTTCATTGATCATTACATATCTGATCATATCGCCATTGAGCAATGCCTATTCTGTGAGATTATATATCACGAGGCATTTCATTAGTGCACATTAAACAATTGTAGTGCAACAAAGATCATCAACTCTTCATCATACCAAAAAGTTGAGTTGTTGTCAATTGATTTTTCAGACACCATTTCTCAGAGGTCTATTCATCATGAAAGACAGAGTCTGTACAATCATGGCTATTCAGCCTCCGACATAGCTGACATAGCTATTTAGCTTATGACCCAACCGTTGTTAAGCAGCCTCCACGCTATATGGCTGAAAAATGGCAAGCAATCTCTTCGGTCATTCTTGGGCATAGAGCAATCAAGCACAGCCAATTCAGGATGTTTATCCCGAAATTCTCCAAGAGTTATTCATGTTTTTCATGTGTCATATGAAAACAGCTAATATACCGCCCTATGATGGGAGTCATCTCCTTCAGCGAGGGGAAGTGGTTATGCTGTAAAGTTGACCAATCTGATCATCATAAAAGTGACAGATTTGAGAAAATCGATTGAAACTTGTATTGAAAATGACTATTCCTTACAATAAGGTATTGCACCTAAGGGAATAAGGGTTTCATCGTCTGAAATAGGAAAAGACTTTTACATTGACTCTAGTTCCTGAATCCAGAATCGCATAGAAAAAATGTTCTATCCTGTGCATATAGAAAGCACATTAGATTCAGATTCTGAGATACAAATGGACTTGAATGCACTCGGGTTTGTACTAAGTTGCAATTGTCCAAAGTTTTATTCTGACATCACTATTTATTTGTGGAATAGCATACAATGGTATAAACCATCCACATATAGATTGACACCATATTTGTAATTTCATAACATTTGGCACATAAGACAAGCATGCTTCATTGAGGAATAAAGACTCTTTGAAAGCTCATTCGGGAATGTTTAGAAATTTGTTGCCTCTATCTACCATTAGGCCACGAAGTCTTGGGAAAAGCCATGGCGGAACTCGAACCCGCAATCTGCAGCTGGTTTCCAAGCGCAGTTCATCCTCATTCTGGAAAGTGACAGAAATTTTATAGTCATAAAACAAGTCACAATTCTATCGGATTGAAATGACACATTCATCATTCATACTTCTTTATCATAACAAGTCTCTGAATAGTGTTTGCCCAAAAATAAAATGGGCACCATTGAGATACGTGATCATGTGCTGAAAAATATACACATATCACTAGGCAATGCCATGTTCTATTCATAATGAAATGACATGTCAGCCATCCATCAACTACGAAAATACAACTCGTAGTAAGTTGTTGTCATTACGGACACTTCTTGATTGACTTTCCATTAGCTTCGATACCAAAGTTAACTTCGGTAACTCTCCATCACTGATTTCTTTGTTCATCATGACAATCATTTTCCAGAACATTGTCTAAGTTGGGCACACTATAGTGACCCTGAACTGACAAAGTATGTGGGCTGCAACCCAACAATTGCATTTGACATCATCTGGCATTTGCCACATTCAAAAACGTCAGGCATATTGCCAATATGACGTAGAGAGAATCAATGTTCAGATTGACATTGTTACCTCTAAAGCATTCGATGAGTAATCTCAGTCTGATTCTCTATCAAACCATTTTTCACATAACATAATGATTGAATAACATCCTCCATCACCATCTGATTGGTTTGATACATCTCTTTTTGCGAGGGGGAGGAAGAGTATAGATTCATTCATTTTCATACAGCTGCCACTAATTGATTTACATCATTGTGATTTTGCTTGGAAGATTAAAAATCTTATCAAAAGTTCCAGCATCTGTGTATAGCAGCCATGAAGTTGATGACACGGTACATCATGCCGATTGAAACATCAAATGAAGTCTTATTTGACGTATTGACACATAAAGTTCATTATGAAGAAATCATAGATGCATATTTCTCCGGCTCTATCATATTATAGGGGCACTGACATAGGAGAACGATGGTTTTTCAAATGTAAATAAGCTATATTGTAAGCTTACGACCATCACTTTGACGTCAACAGCCTGAGATGCTGATTGTCGAAATTCAAGAGTTGAAGGATTCGTTGAATCAACCTTGATACATGTGGTTTGATTGATGAATTGTTGATCCATGGTTTCTCCCCAAATCTAGAGAAGTTGGCACACAAGTTGTTGCCAATGTCTTAAGGAAAGCATCTGAGCAAAGGATTGCCAGTTGTGCCATCAGGCATCGAATTCCATGAACAGCAAAGCCAAGTGAGTAAATCCGCCACTCTAGCTATTTGCCCGTCATTCCTTCCAGGTTCATGACAAGAGACAATTCATCAAAGTCATACACCAATGCATAAGTCACATGCATGGTTGCACAGTTTGTATCCGAATGCCATTCCATCAAGGTTAAGCATCTTGACAGTAACTCTGGCCAACCAAAAGCCTTCCTGTCTTCGGATATCTTGAGCATTCTCATTTCCAGTTCCATTATGGACTAGGAAGCATCATGACTGTGCCTCGCCAGGACGCTAATCCTCAAAGCCGCACACTTGAGGCGAGCCTTATGAGACAGTGACCTTTGGCTTGTGGGGCGTCAACCCCTTATCAAATCCTGAACACTTGTTAACACTTGGATAAATTTATCATGATGCAACTTAAGTGGGATTATAAGTTCCACATAATCATATTGTCTACGTATGCTGAAGGCATAACTGCCGCATATGGTTACAATAGGTCGCAGCTTCTATAACATTGTGGCTTCTGAGTCAAAAGCTGATAGCCGATGACTTTTGCCAATAATTGCCGACCAAATAATAATCAGGCCGTGGAAACATGTACCCAAGAGGTTTTCGTCCATCGGTTACATATATATCAGGGCTGCATCCCAAGAACTGCAGGGCTGCATCCCAAAGACTGCGATGCGCCTTCGGTGCAATGGGCTGCAACCCGAGAACTGCAGGGTTATATCCCTAACATTTTTTACCCTGCATCAAATTGATATGACAGGAGCAGGAATTGATCCTTCCTTGCTAAGGTGTAGTGAGCCTTGTATAAATCATACCCTTACACAGATACGCATATGCGGGTACCAATATCTGTGAAAAACCGCTAATGCTACCTTTGCCAAGACCGTGGTTTGTCATCGGATTCTGTGGCCAGTCATCCGAGCTACCGGAGATATCGACTGAGGTAGACGGAGTTGTGATCCTAAGTTGTGCTTGACAAACATAACTAAAGAAATTTCACAATAGTACGTGGCGAATCCATTCTCACTCATCGCGATAGATGTTCGTCAAAGCGCGCGTACCGGACCAAATATTGGGGAGTTGAGCAGACCGGGTAAAGGATTATAAGTCCAATCCCGTTAAGCAGGGCCACTCCGTTTGCATTAAAACAAGCCCCAAAAATCGGGCTCCCCGTTGCCGCCTGTGAACCTCCATAGTAGCTTCAGGAGGGGAGGAAGGGTTGGGTGCACTATATATAACTGTGGAAACATGTACCCAAGGGTTTTCGTCGATCAGTTGTATATATAAGGCCGAGTATCGTTCGTTAAAACGTCGATCATCGTTCGCAAAGGCGTCGACGGCAAGCGCAATATATATCCGTAACGTCGACTTCGGATGCTTTGAATCGTCACTCTGACGCACGATACGTGTGGATCAATCAGTAATCCAGCGTCAATCTGCATCACGAAACGCAATTCATTCAACCTTGAAACGTCACTCTGAAATACGATACGATTTCCAGAAAGGTGGGCTACATCCTAAGAACTGTAAGGTGAGGGACTAAAGTGGACTCAGTTCCCCCCAATAACCTAAAAACACCATGAGGGACGCCTCAAATCGGTGTAAGAAGACTGGTACCAGCAAGAAGCGACAACAACAAATAAAGACATCATAGACATATACAAAGGTATGCCCGTTGTGAGGTCACAACTCTTTTAAGAGGGGAGATCTGTCAGGGTCATGACCGATGACATATGTGTCATACATGTCATACGTGTCATACCTGTCAGACATGTCATACCATGTCATGTCATGTCATGTCGGTCGTGTCATATATTATTATGACAGTCGGTCGAGTCATACATTATTATGACAGTCGTCAGTACGGTCGACCATGACTGTACCTGTCGTCAGATGATAATGTCACATCATCTGTCATTATTCAAGGAAAGACTTGAATGACCCTGTCATCGAGAGTTCGTATGTCGAACTCGAAGATGGCAAAGCAAGATACATCTTGAACATCAAGAACCATCTTGGCTTTAAGCACGTGCGGAACACGCATGCACAGTATGAACGAACTATTCGTTATCACAATACTGGTCGTTCAACCTACGTCTCGGGTTCACAACCCAATGGCGGTACTATCTATGATGATAGGAGACGTAAGGTATAAGATTAGGAAGCGTTGGGCTTCAAGCAGATCTTCACTCAGAGACTGCACTCATCACCCGCTATTTCTTACACTCGCGTCGCTGTCCAACTTCGCAGTGTTAATTTGTATATTGATAATATATTCACGGCCTGTTGTATCTCGCCGTATCACGCGTTGTAGCGTAAAGAACTCGCGTATACATCATCGTCGCAACACAGTGTATTGACACTCGGTAGGACCGATCTGAATGATGTTGGCGCGAGGTGCCTAGATCGTTGTACGGAGTACTTAGTACAGTTGAGTTCCGAGTTGAGTTTCATGATGCTTAAGAACTCTATGGCAGCCAGCTTCGGAGATGAGAACTGAACTGAGAAAAGTAACATATAAAGTACGAAACCGTAACCGCTGTATATTTATATTGAAAGCATACATTGAAAGCATAACTTGAAGTGAATAGCGAAATCCTATTCCGGATAGTTGACCGCCGTAGTATCGAAATCATACCTCGTGCGGTCGTTTAATAGTTGGAAATAGATAAGCCCGAAAGTGTCAAGAAGAGAAGAAGCAGGAGTGTAGCCTCCTACAAAAGCAGTGCGAAACGTTCGCAACTGTGAAGTCCCAATTCGTAGAAATGCGGAAGTCGATAAACACGTTGCGCAAGAAGTCCGCGACAAAGATTGATCAAGTCCAGTCAAAACGAAAATCCCGTGGACATCCAAAAAATCACGTAGGGTACGCTGCAGCGATAAACACAATCACTCCGTAACGACGCGTGCCTCAACCGCGAGTCCTCATAGCGCAACCATCAAATGGGCCCCCCAACGCCCCACCAAGCGGAGACGTTTAGCCAATCATGTTACCAAAAGTCGTGGAAGGTGCCTGGCGCACCATAACCTGTGACGGATATATAACTACGGTTATATATTTGATTACAGTCAGAATGCTTTCACTTTTGGTGTCTCTCATAGGTGTAAATAAACATAAGATAGTCTCGGCTTTATGCCGGAAACCCTAAACCTGTGACACCCGTGCTGTACCGAGTACTAGTACAGATAACAGGAAGTGGCACACGGTGTGTCACGTCCAGCAATATTCGCTAAGGGCTCAGGGTTCCGGACACTACCACGGTGACGGTCATACCCACCAGTGTAGGAATTGACACCAAAATCTGGTCAGGGTGCCAAATCCAGCACACCACCTAGGGTGGAGACCGGAAACGGGGAAAAACAGACAAACACCTATTTGGCTTCGGTGGAATAAACGGTGCTAGCAGGGAGACGTGTTCAATTTGGCAGGGTTCTTGTCCAAGGGACGGTATCGATAGTTCGATATCCCGATATAACGATATATCGAAAATATCGTTACTCATCGATAGTTTTTTAGCGTTATCGAAAAATATCATATCAATCGATATCATATCGGGTACTTACTCATATCGATCGATAGGAGTTTGGGTACTTACTCATATCAATCGATAGTGTTTTGAGTTTTTGTATCGATTTATCGATATCAGATTTTTCGCGTGTTATCGATATGCGCCGTCGCTGAACCCCGATATCGCGAAATCAGGCAGATATCGAAAATATCGATAATTTGACCAGGGCAAGGGACGACGCTCATGCGTCATGGATCCCATGACTTGGTCGAATTGATGTTGGAATGACTTGTATCCTTAGTCGGAAACGACCAATCATGTGCGTATATAGGTGATCCCAAGATCTATTCGACCATCGGGCATCACAATAATGCCAGAATAAACATCTCAAGCCACAATAAAAATCTCAGCCACAAACTCAGAAACATGGGGAAGCGCAGATCCGCAGAACTGGAATCAAGCGTCACAGATGTACTCGGACTTGAGAAAGGGAGTAGCTGAGGGGACACTAGAATAAAACTCCATGATGGCTTCAATAAACACCAAATAAATGTAATGTGCAAGTTATTCCTGTTCAATATGTTGTGATTAGTTTGCCCTTTATTGTGATCTACTTGCAACCTTTGCTGAGATATCGATATATCGACCTGATTTTGGGTTGTTATCGTTATCAAAATCGATTATCGATAGTAGGATTTTTTAACTATTGATCGATAACAATTTACCTAGTTACTCATATCGATCGATAGCAATTTACCTAGTTACTCATATCGGTCGATGATTAAAACTATCAGTTGTTCAGATAGCATATATATCGATATCATTTTTACAGTTACTCAAAGTTATCGATGGCAAAAAAACCCGCCGATACCGTCCCTTGTTCTTGTCCAGGTGAAGTCACAACAATGAAAAAGCTAGTGTGCCCCTACTTTCTAGTTTATATTGTGCAATTTTGATAGCTAACGTGTTAAAACTACCTCGACCATCTTGGGGCTCATCTGCATCTGCGTCTGTCAGATGTCACAAAGCACTCAGTCTCACGGCTAAGCTACCGTGCTAACCTAGCCACTAGCGATGTGGTCAACAAAGTCATCAGGTACACGGCGGCGGAGCGGTATCCGGGCTCCCTAAACGTCGCAAAACGGGCTGAGGGGCGTGAGCACGTGCGTCGTTAACGCGAACATAAAGAAGCCGGAGATGGCAACGAAGTAGGCGATGCCAACGGGGTCAAAGAGCCAGGAGGAGCTCTAGGACACCACAAAAGGCTTGAGCGGTGCGCAGGGTTGCCGTGGCGCGAATGCGCAGAACAATGCAAGCACAAGCGAATTCATTCCGTCGTTATACAGCAATAGTTGAAAGATGCGGTTCCGTGACTAGTTACGAGCTAAACTCACTACACAGGACCTCCTTAATTTCGGCCCCTTCAGTAGATGGTATGATTATGCAGCGTTACACACGTCACTTTTAACCGCTCTTTGCGTTGGAATCCAACTGCGTTATGTACATCTTCGATGCGCTGATATGTTGCTCTCCCTGGTTCAGGCAACAACACACAATGCGGAACTTTGTAATAATTGCTTCCATTTTGAATCTATACGACGTGCGGAGATTATCGCCCTGTGACTGTGGTGCTAAAAACTTGGTCGGTTGGCAAGGGAATTGGGCCTATGGTGCAATGGGTCACCGTGTGAGGATACATTTGGTCCGGAAGGTGTGTCCATACCACGGTTACACCACGATCGGTCAAGCAAAGGTCACCTTACAGCTATTGCGGAAAACACTTCAGAATATTGCTTGAGTAGCGGCCAATAATTCCGAGTATCCCTCTCCGTGCATATTGTTGGGTACATATAACACCCACTTTCAACAGTATCACTCTGCTGAAACGAAGCCTCGTGTGTGCGCGGGGCGGATCGATGAAGTCATCCCTCTTCAGAACATGCTTCGCAATCACTCGAATAGCTTGAAGCGTTATAAAAGTACAACCACACGAGAAATATGCCAAATGAGTATGGTGGGCGTTGAGACTATGCTTCTTGCATGAGGTGTGATGGCTACATTAGTGATTGTTAGTTGAGACGTGTGGTCTAGTTGGATGAGCGAATCTCCATTTCCAACAAGTGGGTCTTAAACAATTCAGAACAGAAACCCGCTCTAGTCCGGTGCCCGAAAGCCTAGAGCGCTGCTGGGTGTATCGAAATCGCTATATTCCATTAGAAAACAGCTTTTACTCATTACCTGCACCTCAGTAAGGAAAGTAAATCCAACTCACACAACTAAAGACTTTTGAATATGGGTGTGTAAACCACTCTGAAGCTGTGTATATATACAAACTAGCTGGCAAGGCGTGTCGACGGCACCAACTGCCACCACCTTTCCCGATAGTTGGTTGAGCCGGCATAACCGACGTCTCGACTATACTTCAAGCAGATAACGGCATTCAATGTAGTTTAAGGATATCGATCATAGTCATCATCTCAGCCCACAGTATAACGTTCATAAATACGCGTCGTGAAAATCTACGTAGCCTGCGAAGGCGTTGCAGCTGGACGAACTTATATTCGTCGAAGGTGCTCATGTGATATCTCCTCGGAATGAACGTACCAGCGTAAAAAACGGTTGTTGACTAGCCTCTTTTCGATCAAATATACAACACCGGTGGTATTTTCAAATATACAAAACCGGTGGTATTTCTCTTAGGAAGAGGCCTCCTGGACGGCAACATAACGAAATTTGGGCGGCGGATCGTGACCATTGGGGCACTCCCAAGTTCCTTCCAGCCCTGGCGCATCTCTGCCATCTCGTTCTTGTTTCAGTGAATACGCACAAACGGGGCCTGAGGAAATAGATTTCGCGGAAGAACCCTCGACGACCCAAGTGACGTTGCCATCACCAAAATCCATGGAGTAGAATTGGAAATCGTTTGTTTCGTGCTTCCACGTTGGTGGCCCCAAATTGGGGCTATACGGCTCTGGGATGTACAGCCCATTAGCCTCAGGGCAGCCACCCCCACTGAGCACGATTTTTGACGTTGGTGAGGGATCATCGGAAGGCACATCGGCAAATAGCCCGCAAATATAGTCCACCACAAACATGATAAAATATTGCAAGGAAGCCAAGTTTGAGGGGTAAGGAAGCGGTCAAGTCAGGGTGGACCTGTCTGTCAATCGAGACGTCCTCGCAAAACGAAAAGTGAAGCCTATTCCGTCGCGTGCTAATTACTACTGTACAGCACTCTCTACAGTGTCACTGTACCAGACGGAGACGAGAGGGAGGGAGGCGTCTCGATGAATGCGCGGAACCGCGGATATCGAATGCCTCTCGTCTGATTACTACCAACTACTGTACACTATAGTTTGGCTATCATTGGCTATGATTGGCTAACTTTGGCTATCCGATTTGAGATGATGATAGCCCTGTCATCGGGGGTATGTGGGGGTGTCTAGGGGTCTCAAAATCAAGATTTGCCGATTTAATCGACGCTGGGGGGTCCCCTACGTTGACCCCCAAAATTTCAGTAGGTTTCAGGGTTTAGGGTTTAGGTTTCAAGGGATTACGTCAGAATTACGTCAGAAAGTGGAGTCAACGGCAATTTCCGGTCACGTTCCCCCCTCGTTATAGGGTGTTGAATTTCAAAAAATTGGCCCGGAACGAATCCGCGTTTGGGGGTTCGTTTGACCCAGAGCCCAAAGCCCCCCAGCCTTCGCGGGGCAAAGGCCTAAAGCCCCCCACCCCGCCTTCGCGGGAGCAAAGGCCCAAAGCCCCCAACGTTTTCCAACGTTTTTTGTTTAATTCAACACCCTTTTATTTTCTGCATTTATAACAGGGCCCTTCACAGGTACTAAAATACTCGGGTATTTTTGCCAGGTGACACAGGTACTACCTTTTACCTGTACCTGTACCTGATTGGATGTACCTGTACCTTACCTGTGCCCGATTTTCAGAAATGAAAGTTGTGACACCTTACCTGAGGGTCAGGATTTTGCCAGGTATTACCTTTGACATTGAGGTACTTTTAAGGTACATTATGACACAGTGTTAACGATGACAAATTGGATCGACGATCGCGATCGGCACATCCGATTTATGTCACGTTCCCAGTGAGTGTAAACGTGTACTGTAACATCGTGGTATAATTCGTACCTTGCGTACCGAACTTGGAACTAGGAAATGTGACAAAATTTTTGGAGTGAAAATTTTCACGACGTTGAATTTTTTTAAAATTTCAAATCGATGACATATCGTTAACACTGTGTCATAAGTAACTGGAAAGTACCTGAAATTCAAAGGTGGTACCTTGTACCTTACCTGCGCAACGCCCCCTAGTACCTGTACCATACCTGTGCCTACTTGTTCCCGACCCCAAATTACCTGTACCTGTACCTGATCCCAAACTTCCAAGGGCCCAAAATTCATGGGAGCACTGACTTTCACCCCCCATAAGGGGGGAGGTCTGTGGTGCCCTGTGTCACCCCTCGCCTGCTCGGATGTCATGTCACCTGCAGTGCCTGCCCGTTGCGTTGCTCCGCTCGTGTGTCACCGTGTGTCCGACATATTAAACCCGACGAGTATCTTACGTTTAATCTGACTTTAGACAACTGTGAACCCTACCTCACTGTGCCTCTGACATCTTTCTGGCAGTAAATATATTGCCAATATATCTACTTTCTTATAAAAAATACCTGAAGGTAAAGGTATTACCTGTGATGCTGTGAAGGGCCCTGATTTATAACCCCCGTCAATGCGCTCACCGTCTTGAAGCGGAGCCTTTAAATATCGAGGGGGGGGATCCGCACTCCGTACTGAAATATTTCTTTTTAAAATGTATTATAATTAATCATATAATTATATAATTATATTTATTACCGATCAGCCGAAATAATATTTATACGTATTTGTACGCTGTTTAACGATAGGGTATAAATATTCGGGAGAACCTCTCGGGCGATCGCTTGACGCATACGCCTGTAGAAAATTATACGCACGGTTTTGCCGGCGGACGAGCGGACAGGTTCGCGACATTCATAGTTTTCTGAATTAGTTCGATCTGCTCGGTGACACGAGCCGCGTTCACAGTTTCAGGTCGTGACGTCGTGACACGCCAACTCATCTACTGCTACAGTAGGTCTATCTGCTCGATACCTTCACGAGTATCAGAATGAGTATCAAGTACTCACACCCACTCGACTGTCTCACGTCAGGCCGAGGCCTCTCATCAGCTGTCTCAGGACCTGTGATGCTTAACTCTAACCCCAGGTTTCACCAAGGGTGTGTAGCGCTCTACAGTATCGTGACACGTGATTTGATAGGCAATTCAAGATTGTGGGCGGGTGAGGCCGGGGCGCGGGCGCAATCTCGGCTTTTTTTTTTAGATTTTTACGAGTTCTGTGACATCGGGGTTGAGATCTTTTATATGGAAAATGTAATCAAAAGATTGCGACCCCGATGTCACAGAACTCGTAAAAAAAGCCGACGTTGCAACCGCAACCCCTCGCCTGCGCTGGATGGGTGAGAGGCTGGGGCGCGTTGCGCTTGCGTTCGGTTGTCATCTTCGCGTCGCAGTCGTATCAATTGTGTGTTACAAAACAGAGAGTTCGCATCCTGCACAGCAATTTTTAGGATTCGTGAGCTCTCCAAAATAAGCTGGACTTGTTTGGTTGAATGTATTGCACTTTCCCGAGGATATCAGTCTGGAGGTGCGTTGCCTACTTGAAATATTCGAGATGTCTTCCGTGTATTCAACATTATGCCTCTGTAGACTGTCAAAAAGTATAGAGGGAGCTCTGCTCACTGCCATATCCTGCTGAAATGCTGCTGTATCTGTATATGGAAATGACGTTCGGATGGATAAAGCAGTTTTCTCGTAAAACTTTCATGTATACCCGCATATGTGTATGTGCATATATTTATGTATATATACATACATACACACGTACATCCGTATCTAGACGATATCTAGACTCGATTTATTTCCCAACAGAGGCCTGCCTGGACGAGCCGATATGCAGGTCTCTGTGCCCAGAACGGACAGCCAACTCGGCACGTATAGACATCGGAACGTTTTCTGCGTTGTTTCCAACTTGAACGCGATATTCTGTTTCAACTGTATCCGTTTGTACGTCTTCGCATGTCAGTTATTGGATGTACGGAAGTGCTGTGTCTTATGTTGCGATCCCACGTATTCGTATACAGAGAGACGTGCGAGCTGCTGGGTCCCTCGTCTTATTCTATGCGTCTGACTCTCGTATAGTATCACCTTTCGTTTGCTTGTGTTTCTTCAAGTACATCTCCAGTGTATCCGCAACTGTATGTCAGCCGATCGCCCAAGCTGCAGATTCGGTTACGTATATCACTCACAGCGTTGTTCCATGGGAACGTGCACACGCGCCCGTCTAGACCCGAACGTTGCAGCTGACCCCTTCGTATGTACGTGGCTACGTACAGTTATGTCTTCATGACCGCTGAACAGTGCAGCAGGGAGTTCAGTCTCAGGAAGCGTCGACGGTTTGAGATTTTTACGTGGCGACTTTGACACGGGAGCCAGTTGGGGTGGGACGGAGACAACTTCGGATCTGTTGCGTCAAGGAACATCGTTTTTGCAAACGACTGATAGCCGTGTGTGTATTGTTGTGTATCCTAAGGAGCACACTTTTTTTGGATCGCATGTGATAGAAAACATACTCCAAGAATTGTTTTTTTGACGCCAGCCCATTTCTGCCCAAAGCTTACCACTCATCTAGCCGCATGTCCTCGGCGGCTTGGTCGCGGTTTCAACCCTAGATCTTTTTGTCAACATATTGTGCACCTGCTCTTGATCCTTACCTGCCCGTGTTCTGTGCGTTGACAGGCCGTCGCTGAGGAACTTCCTTCAGCCAACTGGACAAATTGGTGTAAAGGTGCAGGAGGCGAAGTCCTCTTGCACCTTTTGGGCATATCGTGACGTTACCGCAAACTCCAGTTCACAGGGTCGCGTGCAACTGCTGATACGAAGTCCTCTAGCTCTTTGACTTGTACGGCGGCCCCTGCAACTTTCCCCCTCAAAGCGATCTTGCTAATGTCCTCTTACTCGATAGGAAATCCCCGGCTCTAGCAAGTGTTGAATCCCTTTTGTTGTATGCTGACACTGCGCCTAGACCGTGGCACGTTCTTCTGGTATTTCTGCGTCTTGTGTAAGACCGGGCACCTCTCGTGGGGGCGCGCTTCCGCTTCCCATTATCAATGGAGAAGTGTTCGAGTATCTGTTAGCAGGATAAACGATTCCATTTTGGAGTGATGAGATGTTTCTCTCGTTATGGTACAACTTGTGCGCGGCTTCCCTTGTCGCGATGTACTGCTTACTTGTTTTGAGGAAGTTGGAGTCAGCAGTGCCCAAGATACTGAACTCAATTGTATATACGTTTGCGGAGCATCGGCGTGGTATTCGTGCTCGGGCACTCTTTGGCCTTCTTAGTTTGCAAAGGAAACTTGAGATAGTCTTTATTTTAAATGCCGCGGTTTTCTCAGTAGACCTTGGTGCTGCGCGGTCCGTCACTGAATATCCAACCGCCCCGCAGTGTGAATACTGACATAATGGACAACATCGACGACGAAAACGAGAAGGAATCCACTTTGAGATATGGTGACTACATTACCCTTCGCGGGTTGCTCACTCACGTAAGTTCTCGTCAGACCTTAACACTTTCTGCCTGTGATGAGGTGACCTACCGCACCCCTGAGGTGTCCAGAAAGTGAGCTCTGAGATTCGTCTGGGTGAAAAGTCTTCTTCTTTTCAAAGCTGTTGCGTATGCTCTCGCCTCACTTTCTTAAAGGGAAAGTAGCAGGAGTCCGTCGTGTCCGCTTGAAGCGGTCGCGCAGAGTGATGTCGAAGATGCTATGTCTTTACTTGAGAGACCCAACCCCTGCGATTCTCAGGGCGTCCTGTCAGCGGAAGGCATGCTCGACGTCGCTGTGCACATGGTCTCGGATCCTCAACGATACGACAACTGTGTCTTCCAGGTAAAGCGCCTGACTGGCGTTTCACGGTTTGTGCTGGCACCCTGAGCAGTCAGCTTACTTCGATCTCATCGAAAACTGAGAAACCGATGCAAAGTTTGCCTCAACGGCGCAGCACATGGCTTTCGGCTGCATTAAATGCATGTATTTGTTTTTACCGTGATAAACTTCTTAACTGTGACATCGTTTTGGATATAGCTGCAGCTTTACTCGCAACTTTGCCTTTTCATGTTCTTCGGCAGCTGAAGTAGTTTGCATCCGCGCAGCTTTTTTCACGGCGTGTAGGATATTTCTGGTATATATTTCCAAGGCGCTGTCGTGAACCTGCAGGTGCGAAATTCAAATCAGTACTCCGCTTCGCGCGAGCTGGCTGAATTTCACGAGCAGCAGGAAGAAGCTCGAGACGCTAAGGTGAGCACACATGTTTCGGTATTTGTTCGTGGTGCCGCGCTGGCGGGGTATGCGCAACTCGCGTTACTAACTCTCCTGTACAGGCGACGGAAGGGACATCTGGGGACGTCGAAGTATCGGCAAAGTTTCGCCTAGCACTTGAGCGTGGTCGAGACAACGAGAAAAAACTTAACGATTCTTACTTTGAGCAGAAGAAGGGCGCCAAAATCTTGTATGACTGGAACCCTTTACCCTTGTAGATGCGCGGGAGATTATTCCAGCTGTCCACTTGCGTCTCGCCGTGTACCTGTGAAAGGCGCTGTGCACCTCTGTTTGCAAACACCATCATGGTTTGCCCTCAAGCCAAACAACGTCGTCATTGCAGACCAGAAGTAATGTTCGACGACTGTAAATGCGAACCATCAGCGATAGCAATCCCGGAACGGAGAGCACTTCGCCAATTGAATCCGTGGGAATTTCTTTTGTCACATACTTGTTCAGGATTGTCATTCCTGACAAATATCGACGTGTGGGATCGGGAACAGCTATGGTGATAACGTTCAACTTCTTCACGTAAACTCGGGCAAGTACATCACGGTTAATTCTACCCAGGTCGCCGAAAATGAGCGTGAGAACTTGCGAGTCTACCTGGATCCGGACGGCTCTCAGTTCTCCTCGCTTCGAGTTGAGCCCAGGTATTGGCTTCCGCCCCATGAAAGGAACCTTTGCCCGGACCAATCGCTTCTCGTCCTTCTTCGTGGCCGGCTGAAGGACCCTATCGCCCCACCTCCTTTCAAGGCGCCGGGCTAGAGGGTCACCGAGGGTGCATCAAGCATAGTGTTTAAGCAACTTTCAATGCTGACTAGTCCAGAAAGCACAGCTTGCAACCTGTCAAAGGTAGATTGTTCTCTTCGGCTACAGGTACAAGATCGATCGAATCGGGAACCCAGTCCTGAGCGATTCGCAAGTGTTCCTGAGAGTAGCGGCGCGTGTGAATGAGTACCTCCGCGTCTCCGACCGCGATGTGGCGGCCAAGGAACGCGAGGTGAACTGTTCCTTGGAACGAACGCCCTATAAGCTATGCCTGTACGACGACGTCAGCCAGACTACAGAAGAGACCGCACAGGTGCTCAGCGCAGGGGATATCATCTACCTTCAAGACCCTGAGTCAGACTCACAGCTCCGGCTGCTTCAGGACATAGAGGGTGAGCGTCTGGTTGGCGGTGACATCCACGCACACGAAGCACGTGACGCATACCTTGACCCGAATGTCGAGAAAGGCAAGATAAACTCAAACGCCCTCTTCTTCGTGGAGAAAGAGGACAGCAGCGCCGGTGGGAAGGTGCGCCTGTTATTCCCTCTCTCCCTGATCAGTGGAGGCTTGCTGCCTCTGAATCACACGGTGCACTTGCTACGCCTCACTGCCTTCTTCGTGCTCTGAGCACATGATTTCTGACGTGGGCCAAGAAGCTCGAGGGTCGTTCAGAAACTTCGGCAAGCCGGCCATGTGAAAGTGTGCTTTCCCTGCTGTGGGGCGGGGAGCAGATGGTCTGGCGTGAGGAGTTGTATTGCCTCCGGCATCTGAATACGGGACGCTACCTTTCCGTACGTGCCGCGCACGTTCCTGTAAATTCGCTAGCCGACGGCGACGCGTTCAGGAGCAAGAACAAGGTTTTTGCTCGGTGCATCAGCAGCTATGACCAAAAAAAGGTTGAGCAGGGAATCCCGGAGTCTACATGCATGAGTACAACTTTCCGCTTTCTGCCCCTTTATGTGCAAGAGGGCCAGGAGAACGCACTCGAGGAACGCTTCGTCACTAATAACTCGGCGATTCAGCTCGAAAATATGAACGAGGATAACGGCGAGAACAACTTTATGGTGCTCACTCGTATCCTTCCTCGCTCCTCCACCTACTGTACGGCATATCTGTTTGGCTCAACGCTTTTGAATCTTTGACGCAGTCACTGTTCTGGTAGGACGGCAGTCGAGAGTTTGCTGCAGCTTACTTGCCTTTGGAAAGACCCTTGTGCAAGGATTCCCTTGCAGACTTTCTTAACTTGATGTCCTCAAGACTTATTAGGAATTCTAGAGTTCCCAACGTCAGGGTGCCCCTTTGTCCCTTTATTTAGCGTTTGTGAGGATTGTCGTTTGTTGGGGCTGCTTTGCCTTGGCAGGCTCGGGGCGATCGTGAGCGCGTTGCTGAGAACTTCCTGCTGCGCCTCCCAGCGCATTCAGAGCGGGAAAACTCCCTTTCACTTCTTATCATGCGTGTGCCGCACGATATTGCACGGTAAGCTGTGCCCATACCCCTTAGATTTCGCCTAGCCCTTTCTTTCCCTCTTGAGTTCTGAGTCTGACTGCCAGTGAGCAGCTAATTCAACGACACTTTGCAAACCCCCCGTCTGTCCCCTGAGAGCCAACCTTGAAAGTGGATAGGTGATATTGTCACAGTATGACGCGTTATCACACCATGACACTCTCTCAAGCAGTTTAAGGCTAGAAAAATACAACTTTCTTAACACCTGTCCACCTGTTTACTGGCAGCGGCCCCATTGATGCTGTGTCTTCTGAAACAAAAGTGTGGCCTAACGATTTTAGCTATTGCTTCTTCTTTTGTGCTACGAAAGATAAGTCCGAAATACTGTTTCCATGTTGAGTAATACACTTTTCCCAGCATTGCAAGTACTTTGCAATTAACAGTTTTCTACAAAGTGTACGGTTGTAAAATTCTTACTTTACTGTAATCAGAGTCAGAAGACTCTTTGATGAAAGCTACAGTGGGTTTCACTTCCACACACAGAAGTCAGGTCAATGTAATCCTGCAGTGCTGAAGAGACTTGTGACCAGGCTTCGAATAAGCAAACCCCTCAGCCTTTTCTCCACTGCCCTGGCACATGTCGCTGCTCCCTATGGGTTGCTCTGTGCTGAAAAATGTCCTCCCATCCGGGTGTCGACACCGTTGAGTGTCTAGAGGGTGGGCTATCCACTCGATGGCAACAATGGGGCTGCCGCAGTTCCCTTGGTCACCCGGTAGTCTCCAGTGGCTCACCTAGTACGCTCTTAGCCGGTGTCCAATGCGGTGAGGTGCACACCCAACCCGAGTCACAGCGCGTCCGCGGATCCTCAAGCTGTCCGCAGCCACCGCGAGTCCTGGTGCACCTGCCAGCGCGTCCGCGGATCCTCAAGCTGTCTGCAGCCACCGCGAGTCCTGGTGCACCTCCCAGCGCGTCCGCGGATCCTCAAGCTGTCCGCAGCCACCGCGAGTCCTGGTGCACCTCCCACTGGCCTGCGGATCTCAAGCCACGCAGTCTCTGGTGTACCTCCTAGCGCGTCCGCGGATCCTCAAGCTGTCTGCAGCCAACGCGAGTCCTGGTGCACCTCCCAGCGCGTCCGCAGATCCTCAAGCTGTCCGCAGCCAATGCGAGTCCTGGTGCACCTCCCAGCGCGTCCGCGGATCCTCAGGCTGTCCGCAGCCAACGCGAGTCCTGT
Organism: Cymbomonas tetramitiformis; assembly: GCA_001247695.2. Taxonomy (NCBI): domain Eukaryota; kingdom Viridiplantae; phylum Chlorophyta; class Pyramimonadophyceae; order Pyramimonadales; family Pyramimonadaceae; genus Cymbomonas; species Cymbomonas tetramitiformis. Next base: position 60,042 of record LGRX02004233.1, read on the forward strand.
TTTCTTGAAGGTTCCCCGCAGCCAAGAGCCTGCTAGCCTGCACAGGGCGAACAGCTTCCTCCACGGAAGAATGACCACCTTCTCTGACGACTTCCTCCGTGCGGATCTCCTGCTCTTGGAACCTTGATTGTCTTGGCCAGTCGAGGCCACCACAGTCTCTGCCTACCCTCCTCGCACTGATCCCACCTCGTCCTGCACTGCTGCTGATTCAGTGAAGCGGAACACTGTGCGCGGCCGCACTGCTCATTGGCCTGCAGTGCTGCTGCTGATTCACTGTGCGCGGCCGCACTGCTCATTGGCCCGCACTGCTCATTGGCCTGCACTGCCGCTGCCGATTCACTGTGCGCGGCCGCACTGCTCATTGGCCCGCACTGCTCATTGGTTGCACTGCTGCTGATTCACCCGTCAAGCGCCAGGTCCTCCCTTTCCAAGAGCGCCTCCGCCTTTCCAAGAGCGCGTCGGCCGGCTAACACATCCGCCTTGTTCCAAACGTCGGCATCATTCCAGAGCCTCAGGGTTCCTCACGCAGTGATGATGATAGCCTTTACACAGTCGCAGTATTGATGAAGTATCATTGGCCTATCCCAGATGATCTGGGGAACAAAATCTTCGCCGTCGAAAGATGTAAATGGACTTCTCAGGGGAAGAGATATCTTCGACTGTGTCATGCACGCTAGTCTGGCCCGTCTGCACTGCGCGCATGCATGCCGTGGTGTGCGTCGTGCTGTTTTGGAGCTGTTTACGTAAAACGATCCGCTGCACTGTTTTTAGAACTTGGTCGCACAGCGTGACACAAGTGTGATGAAACGGCTGCGGCAAGATCCTAACACGCGCGACTCGATTCAATTTCCATTTTGATAAAAAGGAATAGCGCCGCACGTGATGAAGTGTCATAAGGGGAGATTGTTTTGTGACAACCGGTTCTGACCAGTCAGGTTGAAGGATGAATGCGTGGCAGCACGTCGCATCGTGGCATCCCTCGGCCATCGCGTGAAGTATTCTCGCGGCTCCGAGAGTAGGGAGTCGCGCCATCGCATATGTCCTGCCCCGCGAGAAGCTATAACCCGATTGTTCCCATCGAGTGTAGAGATGGTAACCTGCGACCGCTAGACTCGTCTCCGCTGCGCTGATTGGGGAAATGTGGCGGCGAGCAGGGACACCCTCATGGGGCTGTCATCCAAGATTCGGCTGCGGGACTTCTGCAAGGACCTGAAGACGAGCAACTTCGGGGGGATACGGCGCAAGGTGGCGGACACGGCGAGCACGCTGACGCAGGTGATGGCCTTCGTGAACCAGCGGCCGCTCACCATGACAAGCTACCAGCTCGAGCGCCTGGACATGGACGGCGACTTGGAGCAGGACGAGCAGCGGCAGATCCTTCTGCAAGAGCAAGGCGTGCTGGATGCGATCTTGGACGTGATGCAGATCCTCGGGAACGCCAAGGCCCCCACAGTCAGCCGCCCCAACACGGGCGAGAAGGAACAGCGAGCATCAAGAATATCGAACACCCCTGTCGTGCATCTCGTCAATGATAAGCTGCCGGCCACCGAGATCAGTCTTACTCTGCCACATGAGATGCTTCTGGAGATGAAACAGTCACTCTGTTCCTTGGGTAAGTGGCGCCCATCCCCCTTTTACCCCTTTTCTTGACGCAGAACCCCGTCGGTGGGGCAGCTTGGAAGTGCAGCTCTGCTGCCGTTTATAACAACCAACTGCTGGTGTGACACCGCAAGAGGGGTCAACGCCCGATGACACAACTGCTGGTGTGATGCGTGACACTGCAAGAGGGGTCAATGCCCGATAATGTAACCCACTTGCCAGCCCTAGAGTGAGAGGCGTGGCAAGAAGCTTGACAAGAAGCTTGACTGGACGGTGGATGGTTGCGGGGGGATGGGCGATGCGCGCCCGCAGCGTTCAGGGTTCTGTACTACTCGGTGCATCTGAACCCGGTGAATCAGATGCACGTGGCCAATAAGCTGCTGGTGTTCATCTCATACGTCACAAAGGAGCCGGCGTCCACGCGCTGCATCACGGAGATGCTGGGCACCAACCGCGAGCTACAGGAGTCCCGCGTCGGGCGGAGGGGTGTTGCCACCTTTGTGAACATGATTCGCGACTCGGACATGAACTCCACGCTGCTGAATCTGCTGAAATCCGTTTGCTCCTGCCTCGGGCGCGGCGTGGACAACAACCAAGGGGCCGTCTGCCAGCTCCTGCTCGAGGGCGCGCCCGAGCTCCTCATCCACGTGCGCATGGACAAGTCCGGCCCCCGCACGCCCTGGGCTCTGCCCGGCCACAGCAACCTGTACACTCCCGGTGACCACAGCCTGGTGGCCGGCTACGACCTGGTTGACAACGGCATGCCACAGGTGTACCTCTCGTGGGAAACCCAGGTCCCGGACCTCGGCTGCCTGGCGCTGTTCAATGCGCAGATGGTGAGCAGCCCGCTGACCCCACCACTGACCCCACTGCATCCCATCCAGCGCGTTGGCACTCGGGCCCTCTCAGCCCACTGACCCCACTGCGCCCCATCCAGCGCGTTGGCACTCGGGCCCTCTCAGCCCACTGACCCCACTGCACCCCATCCAGCGTTGGCACTCGGGCCCTCTCAGCCCACTGACCCCACTGCACCCCATCCAGTATGAGTACCTATCCACAGCATGAGAGCCGCGAGCCCTCCTTAACACTGTATCACGCGAGCAAATTGACATCAAGGCGCGCTGAGAGCTTTTCCCAATCCACTGTTGTCAGAAACCGCAGAATTCATCATTTCCGCTATTTCCATTGGTTTAGAAAAGAATTAAGATGTCTGATTGATCCAAACGGGAAGTGTAAAAACTTGCGCAATTTTTATTTTTTTCCAGATCCGATTTCAGAATCGGATACCCCGCGGAATCCATCTGACGTGTCCATACTTAACCAAAACATATAAGCATGCCAATATCTTTGTAGCCCTCTCCGCGGGGTATCCGATTCTGAAATCGGATCTGGAAAAAATTAAAAATTGCGCAAGTTTTTACACTTCCCGTTTGGACCAATGACAAAGCTTAGAATGGTCCCAACAATATTTTCTCCAATCATTCACTCCGCGCAGGACGCGCGTAAGCTATGTATCGTTCATTCATTACAGATCGTGCGACAGGCATTCTATTAAAATTTGCAAAACTCGACTGGGAAAGGTCTATGAAATAAATGTAGCCCGACGTTTACAGTGACGGCTCAATTGCTGTGGATAGGTACTCATAATCCAGCGCGTTGGCACTCGGGCCCTCTCAGCCCACTGACCCCACTGCACCCCATCCAGCGCGTTGGCACTCGGGCCCTCTCAGCCCACTGACCCCACTGCACCCCATCCAGCGCGATGGCACTCGGGCCCTCTCAGCCCACTGACCCCACTGCACCCCATCCAGCGCGATGGCACTCGGGCCCTCTCAGCCCACTGCCGAGTGCGCAGGCTTTGGGTCCCACTCCGCACGATCTCCTTGCCCATCTCCAGGCCCCTGCTGCTTACACGCTGGCGGTGGAGTGATGGACCCTGACGCGGGTTTGCCACGTGGCATATGCCAGGTGTCTGTGGTGGATGCGACTCGGGTCCTCAAGCCGTTGACCAATGGGAGCCTGAAGAGCATGTCGGAGAAGAACTCGAAGCGCGAGAAGATCCAGAGTTTCCTCATCGCTATGCTCAACCTCGGCTCTGAGATGTGCCTCGACCGCAACTACAACTCTATCCGCGCGCTGTACACCCTCTTCGGAGGGGGCCGCACGCGCAGGTGCAGACCCGTGCCCTCATGCGCACTCCTTGGCTCGCTACTTGAGGCGGCGCGTCAAGGAGAGGAAATAGAGTTGTTCCTCATTCACGTAAGACCCTCGGGGACGTATGCGGAGGCCTGTGTGTTACTTGCCAATAACTGGTACACCTAAGACCCTCGGGTGTGCGGGGGGCTGTGTGTTACTTGCCAATCGCTGGTACACCTAAGACCCTCGGGTGTGTGCGGGGGAGCTGTGTGTTACTTGCCAATCACTGGTACACCTAAGGCCCTCGGGTGTGTGCGGGGGGGGTGGGCTATGTTTCATTTGCCAATCACTGGTTTGCTTGGCCCGGCCGGCGCCGCCATGAGAGAGGCAGCGGGCATCAGGGAGAAGCAGGTAGCCCCAGTCTATTCAGAGGCGCCCTTGAAGAAACGGTTGTGGCGCTGCTGATGGCTCAGGATGCCAAATGACGGTGGGGATTGGGTGGCGGTCGCAGTGCGTTCATCAAGGGACAGGAGAACCTGACTGAAATCCAGGACAGTGCTGACGAATGTGCATCTAGCATGCCTGCCAACCAGGTATGTCCTCTACACAACGCTTTAAGCAGCGCCTTCTCAGCTGAAGTTCGATGGAACTCGGAGCCACCTTTTCAGTAACACCCTACAAAGGCCTTCTCAGCTGAAGCTTGTTGGCGCCCAGAGCCTCTTTTCCAGTGGAGGCCCGGTTTCCAGGATGAGACATGTAGGTGCCACGTCGTCCCCCTGACTAGTGACATCATATAGATGGATGGATAGATTGATTGATAAATAGGTGGTGTGTACACTCCTGGTGACTGATTTATGCGTGTGAAGATATGGGGATATGGTATCATGCCCTGATCCGATGGTTGCCACCCATCGGAACCTCGTCTAGACCTACATGCAGCCCCGGGATTTACCAAGCATTGCTCCGTCATCGAGACCAGGACGATCCAACGCTTGCGGGCCTGCTGGGCGTGACATGCGAGTGGGGCACGTGTGCGCCTTGCAGCTGGAGGCGTACGAGGCGCTCGTGGCGATGCTGGCGGACGTGAACCTGCCGAATGTGCTCCGGGCGAGCGTGGTGCGCCTCTTCATCAACATGTTTGTGGACTGCGCGCCGCAGACCTCGCAGCACGTGCCGCGCCTCACGCGCTCCTGGAACGACGTGGAAGACCAGGGGAAAGCCACCTCGCTTCCTAGCGTCCCGGCCAAGCGCCAGCACTTCTTTGCCCTCGTGCAGGCCATCATCTCCGACCACCTGCATAGCCTGGGGGGGTGCGCGCCCGCCGTGGCCACGCGCCTGCTCTCCCGCAAGCCCTGCCCTCGGCAGCCGCCATGCCAGCCCTCGCTGGTGGCGCACGCTCGGGCGATGGATCTCAGGCTCTCTGGGGCGGCCCCTCCCTCCTGTGCTCCGTAGGATGTTGCCATCGACTTGCAGGGGGACTCTCCCACTGTCGGCCACGGGCTCATGCTGATATGCTTCCTTGACCTGATGCCCGCCATAGCTCCCTAAGACCAATGCCAGCTGCATGCACCGCGCCCGTGGCCACTGGTCTTAGCGTGGCCACTGGTCTGAGCGTGGCCACTGGTCTGAGCGTGGCCACTGGTCTGAGCGTGGCCACTGGTCTGAGCGCGGCCACTGGTCTGAGCGCGGCCACTGGTCTGAGCGTGGCCACTGGTCTGAGCGTGGCCACTGGTCTGAGCGCGGCCACTGGTCTGAGCGCGGCCACTGGTCTGAGCGCGGCCACTGGTCTGAGCGCGGCCACTGGTCTGAGCGTGGCCACTGGTCTGAGCGTGTGTGGATCCATTGGCGGATCTTCCAGGAGCTGCGGGAACGTTCTGACTAATTCGCTGCTCAACCTGCTGCTCGCTCTGATGCGCTTCCGCTACTACACCACCACGGAGCAGCTCCAGGCGCGCCCCCCCCCCAACAGGGTGCACCCAGTCTATCTCACGTTGCAAGTCCTGAGATCAAAAGTGATGGGGGAGACCGTCGATGGCGATTGCAATGTACCCCCCGTATGACGTGAACGAGGGGGAGGGCCTGCGACGAAGGGTGTCGATGAATTATTTTACTGATAGGGCGCGCGTGCCGTTGATTTCGCAGGATGTGGTGCTCCCGCTGCTGGAGTGCATTGACCGGCGCGGTAAGGATCGCCGGCAAACGCGGCTGGTCACGCCGCCGGAGCTCGGTATCGCGCGCTCTTACTCGAAGGCCAACGTCTCCAAGGTGGTGCCGGCGGTGGAGCTGGACGGATCCCCCCAGAACCCCGGGAAGGGCGGTGCCGATGGGGCGCTGATCTCGCCGCGAGAGGAGGCCGACTTGAAGGTGCCCATGGACATCGTGACCAAGCCTCCGGTGCGTCACTCGGGGTGCCTGTCCGCCTGCCTTCCGTGTCTCTCGGTGCCGTTGCCGCGCACAAGCGTTCTGGACGGTTGCCCATGAGATTTCTACCTGCCCTGAAAGCATGAGGCGGCAGTTCCAGTGGTGTCCGTGGTGTGCGATGCGGTTCCCAATGCCGTGTCATGATTTGCTTCGGTGATGGGGCTGGTGGTGGCCCTTGACGGTGTGTGGCAGCGATGCTCTCTGAGGATGGCCGGTGCGCCGTGGCGATGTGGCTGGTGGTGGCCCTTGACAGTGTGTGGCAGCGATGCTCTCTGAGGATGGCCGGTGCGCCATGGCGATGGGGCTGGTGGTGGCCCTTGACGGTGTGTGGCAGCGATGCTCTCTGAGGATGGCGGTGCGACGTGGCGATGGGGCGCTGGTCCCAGCAGGGCTGTGGGGCCCAGAAGGAGTTGGTTGGCGGTGGGGTCTCTGGAGGGCGGTGGGGGCTCTGTGTGGTCGAGTGAGCTGTGCGTGGCTGGGTGGCGTGTGCAGAACCCGGGGCGCGGTCAGCTCACACCAAGGCCAAGCGCGAGCGAGAGGAACGGCTCAACTTGGCAGAATACCACGATGCAGATGCTCGACACGCGCGCCGCCGTGTTAGGGCGTGATGGTACTCGTCATAACCTCCATCGCGGTGAGCCCTCGATGGACTGCTCAACCCCGCCCCGACCTCCTCCTCTGCCTTCGCCCTCGATGGGCTATTCAACCCCCGCCCCTCTGCGTTTGCCCTCAATGGGCTGCTCAAACCGCCTCGTCCCTCCTCTGGATTAGCCTCGATGGGCTATGCAACCCCACCCCCGCACCCCCTCCTCTGCCTTCAGCCTCAATGGGCTATTGGACTTGCTCCACCCCCTGTTCTGTATCCAGCCAGCCTCCTGCATCGCCCCTAGTGATTCTGTCCTCTTGTCCCACCTCTGTATCCAGCCAGCCTCCTGCATCGCCCCCTAGTGATTCTGTCCTCTTGTCTCACCTCTGTATCCAGCCAGCCTCCTGCATCGCCCCCTAGTGATTCTGTCTTCTTGTCTCACCTCTGTATCCAGCCAGCCTCCTGCATCGCCCCCTAGTGATTCTGTCCTCTTGTCTCACCTCTGCATCCAGCCAGCCTCCTGCACGCCCCCTAGTGATTCTGTCCTCTTGTCTCACCTCTGTATCCAGCCAGCCTCCTGCATCTCCCCTAGTGATTCTGTCCTCTTGTCTCACCTCTGTATCCAGCCAGCCTCCTGCATCGCCCCCCTAGTGATTCTGTCCTCTTGTCTCACCTCTGTATCAGACTCCCTTGCGTCCGGCGCCCCAGATCCTCGCCCTTTGTCACTGCTCTCTACTCCCCGCACTCGCGCTGACCTGCTTCCAACCCCGTCTGATCTTATTGACCGCTCTTGTGGATGACTGCCATGTGGCACCCGGCAGGGACCCCCTCCCCTCGCATCGCCGAACTGCTTCCTTCTGCAAGTGCATCGGCGAAGGAGAATCGCTCGGGAATGTAGTTCGGGACGCACCCGTGAGACTGGGAGGGAGGGCATGGGCCTGGCTTGACCCAGGTGGGCGTCGTGACAATTATCAACCCCAGTCTGGATAAGAACACGGGGCTGTACGCGTTTGAGCTCACCGTCACCTCCATTTTCGTGGCAGAGATCAGCCTGCGCTTCTACTGCTGGATGCACGTCTACCGCGATGCCCTGAGCTTCTTCAGGAACCCGGTGAACTTGGTGGACGCGCTGGTCGTCATCATGGATGTGACGTTTGCTATCGTCAACAGCGCGGGCGGCCAGTTTGCCAAGGCTCTGCGGGCCGTGCGGATCATCCGCATGGTGCGCGCCAGCAGGGTGGCCAGCCGCATGGTGCGCAACCTGCAGCTCAACAAGGCGGAGAAGAAGAGTGAGTACATAGCGCCCGACCGCTACACTCGCACCCCCCAGCACCAGACTGATACCATGGTTGCCATGGCCGAGGTGATCATGTACACCAACAAGATGGTGCGCCCCCCTGCTACACTCACACTCCCAAGCACCAGACTGATACCATGGTTGCCATGGCCGAGGTGATGATGTGCACCACAGGATGGTGCGCCCCTGCTACACTCGCACTCCCAACCACCAGACTGATACCATGGTTGCCATGGCCGAGGTGATGATGTGCACCTACAGGATGGTGCCACCCCCCCCTGCTACACTTGCACTCCCAAGCACCAGACTGATACCATGGTCGCCATGACCGAGGTGATGATGTGCACCTGCAGGATGGTGCGCCCGTGCGTCCAGCCGCTGCAGGGGCTCCCAGCTGCTGCTGCGGTCAGATGCCGGGAGGTGGCGCATCGCAGATTCCAGTTATGAAAGGAATTGTGATTAGGTTGATCAGTTCCGCCTCTTTCGATATGCACCTTCAGTCACCGCGCGCCAGGAGCCGGCTCAGGCAGCGGCCCGCGGCCCTCGCGCAGGTCAGAATCAACGGCTCAGATCCGGAGGGAAGATCCGGAGGCAGGTGCTGGTGTGATGGCAGGTTTGATGCGCAGATAAAAAGACAGCGAGGAGGGCAGGCGCTGTGTGTGCCCCACTATACAGCGAGCACCAAGCTCCGGCTGTCACGAGGCGTCCAGGAGTGACGAGTGACGAGCGCGGGCGGTTTGGGGCCGGTGGTGGGGATGACGCAGTGGCGCGACTACAACCTGAGCAAGCTGATGGCGGGGTTCAAGAAGTGGATGTCAGTGAATGGGGAAGGCAAGACTCCCCGTGCGTACTTTGAGGAGGTGATCTCCCAGGGCATGATCAAGATGGAGCAGGAGCAGGGGGACCTGGACATGGTGCTCTTGGACCTGTGCATGTACGACGACCAGCGCGTGGTGCAGCAAGCGTTGCACTGCATTGCGAACTTCAGCAACATGCGCGTGCACCTGCTGCGCGACTTCGAGAGGGTGCAGCTGCTGACGCGCGAGAAGGAGATGCGCCAGAAGCAGGAGCTCGAGCTCAACGTGCTGACTGTGCGCCAGCTGGCGGAGACCTTCGAGCTGTGGGAGGGGCTCGAGAGTGCCGCTGATGTCGCCAAGCTGTCGGAGATGAAGGAGAAGCTCGACGCCATGATCCAGGCGTGCCGCGTGCTGAACGACAAGGTGGGCCTGTACGACGGTATCTACAAGGCAGACGTGCACGTGCAGAACATGCTGACGAACTTAGGGTTGTTCGAGGCTGCGATGACGGTGCTCGGGCTCGCGGCGGAGCTCGATGACGAGGACGCGGAGAGCGAGGAGAAGGGCGGCGGGGGCGAGGAGCCGTCGGAGGGGAAGATCAGCGCGGCGAAGGAGCAGGCGGTGATGGACATCCTCGGCTTGTCATGCCGGCTGCTCTGCTCGTGGATGTACCTGAACGACCAGAACCAGAAGATCGCGTTCAAGGAGCTGAGCACCTACTTCGACCTGCTGGACCTCGGGCCTGAGGTCGGGTCGGCGCGGGTGATCACGGAGATCTTCCGCGACAACGTGGACCTCATCCCACAGTTCCCGCCGCCCCGCATCCACGACCTCGTGAAGAAGATGGCGATGCAGACCATGACCGCGTCCACCGAGAACATCGAGGGCAAGATGCGGTACCCCCACCCGGACCTGATCTGCATCTTCGACACCATCACGCACAGCGGGATGCGCGGCTTCCTGGATAACCAGCTGCACGTCATGAAGGAGTTCACCCGGGGCGAGACGGTGGCCTCCGGCTTGCTGTTCCTCGGGGGCACCGTGGACTCGGAGGAGTACGGCTACCGCGAGAAGCTGTGCAAGGAGGCGGAGCTGCAGCAGAACACCGACGCGGAGGACCCGGACCGAGAGAACCTTCCCCCGGACCTGATCTACAACGCGGCGCTGCTCGACATGCTCGCCGGGTGCGCCGTGGGCCGCGTGTCCATCACCATCATCGAGGTGAAGCTCCAGACGGTGTACCCGTGCGAGGACCAGCTCTTCGCGCTGCTCTCGCCGAGGCTGCCGCTCGCGGCGAAGGTGCCGCTCGCCAACTTCTTCCTGCAGGCGTGCATCGACGTGCAGATCAGCGTCCCGAGCCTGTCCACCGACGTGCTGCTGTGGCGCTGGCTGAAGTCCTTCCCGGAGCAGCTGAACCTCGCGCGCTCGGTCCTCCAGAGCATCTGCGCCGACCTGCAGGCCACCAAGGGCTCCTCCGCGACGACGAGCGGCGTGAAGCTCAACGACCGCCGGCAGCTGCAGTACGCCTTCCTGTGCTTGGAGGTGATCAACTACTTCATGCAGCGCGAGGGCCGCACGATCGCCTTGTCCCTGGCGTTGCCGGACCCGGACTCGTGGCTGAGCATCACGAAGCAGAAGCGGGACGCCGCGGCGGACCCCAAGCGCCGCGCCTTCCTCGCGTCCGCTCCGCAGGGCATCAAGCCGCCCGCCACCCTCGGCGGCATCCCCGAGGGGGTGAGCCTGGAGGCGGATGGGGAGTTGCCGCCAGATGTGGACATGGACGACCTGGAGGAGGACACGGCGACCTGGATGGTGACCTTGATGACGGAGATGTATGAGGCCACAGAGGCGCTGTACGACATGGACAAGTCCCTGAAGTCCGGGCTGCTCACCGTGTCCCAGAAGCGGCTGCTGTTCCAGGCGCTGGACGCGCTCGGCGGCACGGAGGCGCGGCTCGGCGACCGGTTCAGTCTGCGCAAGGAGAAGACCCTGGCGAACAACGCGTCGCTTGAGGCGGAGTTCAGCGCGCAGGAAGAGGAGCAGGACCAGCAGACGCCGGACCACGTGTTCAGCGGCATCTCCAAGTTCAGGGACGAGCTGTCCAATGACAAGCAGATCACGGAGCAGGGGCACATGGACAACATGGCGATCCGGGAGATCATCGAGTTCCTGCCATCCCTCAACGACAACATCGCGCCCACCGACGACCTCGCGCTGCTGGACCTGCGCTACGAGCTGCTGCTGCGCAAGCTCGTGGAGCACGCCTCGAGCACCCTCTCCGTGATCCACGAGGGGAGCAAGAAGACGGTGCACGCGGACGCTCTGGAGACCAACATCTGGATGGTGAAGCTGTTCCGGAACATGATTGAGGCCAAGTGGGAGATGACCATCGAGGACCGCGACGAGGACGGCGGGCAGGCGGAAGACGAGAAGGGAGGCGCGGTGCAGCTGGCGCTGAACGAGGCGGGCGTCACCGCGCTGTGCCTGGACATGATCGCGCCCGGGGTGGACGAGGCCCTCGTGATGGAGGCGGTGAAGTGCCTCATCGCGCTGCTGTTCCGCGAGGGCGGGAACAGCGTGATCCAGACCACGATGAACGAGCACCTCTCCGAGGGCAGCTCGGAGCTGTTCTTCGTCCTCTGCCGGTCTTACATCATGCGCCTGAAGGACTACTACAAGTTCGTCGACGAGGAGTTCCGCATGGAGGGGAGGCTGCCGGAGGAGGACGACATCCCGGACATCACCCTGCTGCTGCGCCTGCTGCAGCTCATGTCCGAGGGCCACTTCCTGCCGAACCAGGACATCATGCGCGAGCAGCCCCACAACCGCACCAACATCAACCTGCTGGAGCACATGACCGCGTTCGTGCAGCTGGTGTCGCGCTTCCAGTGCCGTGTCAACTCGGTCGGGTCCACCCACATGTGCTCCCTCATCCTCGAGGTGATCCAAGGCCCGTGCAAGGCGAACCAGGTGTACTTCGCCCTGGAGACGGAGCTGATCGAGACGCTGAACCGCATGCTCCGCGCCACCCCAACGCGGGACTGCGAGGACGACCACGAGGACTCCCTCAAGGAGCTCGTGCTGAGCATCTTCCAGGGCCTCCTGGAGGGCCAGACCCAGGACACCGGGAGCAACGTGTACGACCGCGTGCTCTCGGTGCTGCACTTCGACGTGCTGCACATGCTCGCGCTGGGCACTGCGAACGGCGCCGACCTGGACGTGCTCTCCCCGATCTTCAGCATGACGACCACCCAGACGGAGTCCCTGGTGCTGATGCAGATGCTGCTGAACTACCGGCCGTCGCTGCGCGACCTCCTCGGCCCCCGGCGTTGCGCGGAGATGGACGATCTCCTCGGCAAGGGGGTGGACGTGCAGGACGACGTCAAGCCCACAGTGGCGAGCGTGGAGGTGGTGTGGAACGGCGTGCTGCAGCGGCGATTCTTCCACGTGCCGGAGATCTGCCACGACCTCTCGGAGGCCTCCAAGGCGGCGTTTGTGGAGATGGTGGACCGCAGCAGCCAGGAGAGCAAGCTCTCGGACTTCATCGTGCAGGCGCGTGACATGTACCTGGAGATCCTGCACCAGCAGCGGCTCAAGAGCTGGCACGTGGCGCGCCTCTTCTCCCGGCAGAACCAGAACCGGTCCACGTGGATGGGCTTCTTGCTGTGCTGCACCATCAACAGCCTCCTGCTCACGTACGAGTCCAAGGGCTACTGCAAAGAGGGCAAGGCGGGCGTCCGCAACGGGGAGCTGCCCGTGATGCACTCCGAAATCCGCAACATCGACTTCGCGGGGTACGACCACGATCACCACAGCCAGATCCACTGCGTGTACCTCTCGGACGAAGTGGAGAACTTGAAGGTGTTCCTGAACTACGCGCAGATCATCCTCTCGGCCTTCGTGCTGCTGCTCTTCCTCGTCGTTCGCGTGCCGTTGATCTTCGTGTCGATGCAGGCCCGCGGCAACTCCCCCCCCTACTCCCTCGCCCGCGCCTTCCTGGACCCCCTCACCGTGTACTACTTCTGGTACCAGGTCATGGCGGTGATGGCGGTGTACAAGTCGGACCTCTTCTCCACCTTCCTGCTGCTCGACATTATCGTGAAGAACAGCACCACGCGCGCTGTGGTGCGAGCCGTGTACGTGCCCAGGAAGCAGCTCTCCATGACCATGCTCCTCGGGGTGTTCGTCATCTACATCTTCTCCGCGCACAACTTCTTCCTCTTCCGGGACGAGTTCAACCACAGCCACGACGGCGCCATGTTCGACTGTCAGAGCATGTGGCGCTGCCTGAAGTCCCATCTCAGCTACGGCCTGCGCATGGGCGGCGGGATCGGTGGGTGGCCCGCCTCCTTGCACCCATGTTGACAGCTTCCCAGCAGGAATGACACGATGATGCTAAGGCATTCCCGGCAGGAGTGACATGATGATGCTAAGGCATTCCCGGCAGGAGTGACACGATGACGCTAAGGCATTCCCGGCAGGAGTGACACGATGATGCTAAGGCATTCCCGGCAGGAATGACACGATGACGCTAAGGCATTCCCGGCAGGAGTGACACGATGATGCTAAGGCATTCCCGGCAGGAGTGACACGATGACGTTGACCGCATCCGTTGCAGCTTTGTAGTTAGGCCATATATATATATATATATACATTGTATATATACTTGACAAATGCATATGTACTTGAAAGACGCCTTTCGGCCAATGATGTGTCTAGGATGCGCCACGTTCCATTTGGCGATGCGCATGTTGTTACGCAGGTGGACCGAGGGCTGCCCAGCACGCGCCCCATTCCCGTGATGAGCATTCGAGATGATCCGCCCGCCACAAGCCCGGGCCTTGCGGGAGTGATGACACCAGATGTGCGGGGCCTTGCAGGTGATATCATGACACATGAGCTGGACGAGCGCATTCTATTTGATCTCGGTTTCTTCTTGGTGGTTCTCATTGTCATGATGAACATCATCTTCGGTATCATCATTGACACCTTCTCTGAGATCCGAGGACAGAAGATCGAGCGGCTGAAGGACACCTACGAGCGGTGCTTCATTTGTGGGATCGAGAAGCAGGAGTTTGACCGCCTGTCGGAAAGTGGGCTCACGGGCTTCTCCGACCACTACCACACAGAGCACAACATGTGGCACTACTTCTACTTCATGGTCTTCATCTGGGAGCAGGATAAGGACGACGACGACGGCCTCGAGCAGTATGTGCGGACTAACATCGACATCGGGGACATCTCGTGGTTTCCGATTGGCAAGGCCATCATTTTGACTGGCCTGCTCAACGACGAGAACCAGGACCTGCTGAATGCCATCTTCGACAACGTGAAAGACATGAAGTCGGCGACCAATGTGCAGATCGCGCAGCTGCAGAACCAGATGAGCCGCATGCAGGAGCGCATCCGCCAGCTCGGAGGCATGGTGCTGGGCAGCGCGGCCGGCAAAGATGGCAGCGACCTGATCGGGGCGATGCAGAACTTGCGAAAGCCACAAGGCGGCCCTGGTTCTATTTATGCGAGTTCCATCCCACATGCTTCATGATGGGTTTCCTGGTGAGGGGGTATGCGATACAGCGATTTGCTGCGTCCCTAGGACGTCGTGACAAACGAAGTTTGCTTAGCGGCAGGAGCATGCAAGGAGGAGGTCATGCATGCTGCAACACTCTTTTCCGTTTTTGCAGCGAGCTGAAAGGGCTCCGATGCAGACCCCCGGCTGCGGCCTAGCGGCTGGGCAAGTTCCCCTCTGCCCGCTGGATGTGCAGCGTTTGTTGCGGCGTGCTGAGGCTTTGCGCTGATAAACAAGGGTTTGCGGCCGCAGTACGTATTAGGTCAGTGCTGTGAGTTGTGGAGCAACCCCTCATCAGGGATGAGATCTTCAGAAACCACACAGAGTCCGAGGATAGCCAGCATGGCAGAGGGCACCCTATGCGACCTGGTTATACTGGAATAGACTCTTGGTGGTGACGGTGGTGGTGCCTGGGAGTGCCGTTGAAGAGCGTTATTATTGGTGGCTGACTACTGCAGTATATTCCAGTTCAAGTGCAGTGACACTCCGACGTGAGATCTGGAGTGCAATGATGTGTACAAACTGTCTGAGGGTAATTACACATAGCACAATTTAGGTACATCTATAGGGCAGTACAGTGTATTTGAGGGGTTAAGGAAATGTGTGTTTGATGGTTGAATTTCCAGAGGTGAAAAGCAATGTGTTCTTATATGTAATGAAATGGTTTTCTTGATCGGCATACTTCTTGTGTAAGATGCTCCGGGGAAGAGAGTAAAATTGTCCATAGTTTATCTGCACCCACTGTTGTGTATATGAGGTTTGTATGAACAACCCTTTCGACAATTGACGACTCAGATATGATATAAAGGTTATAATGGCAAGTTTCCAGCGTCGTTTGCATATTGTGCGGCTGTCGGCTGGGATCAGTGCGCACCTTTCACATTGAGTTTTGGAAACTACAGAGCAGGTGTTAAGACCCGAGATGGTCTGAGAATCGCTATTTACAACACATTGAAACTTGCGGAAAACCTGTAAAATTCCAAAAGGGATAAGTTTACATCGGGGGCCGGCATTTCATTTAAATCCACATCGGGGGCCGACATCTCATTTTTAACTCATCGGGGCAGACATTTGATTTAATCCACATCGGGGGCCGATCCACATCGGAGGCAGACATTTGATTTTAATCTACATCGGGGGCTGACAAGCCTAAACGTTTCACATCGGGTGTAGACATCTCATTTTAATCCACATCGGGGGTTGACATTTCATAGCATGCGTAGACAGAAGACACACACAACGATATAATGTAAATGAAACATAACTACGCAAATTCAACCGGTAGATATGCAACTCGTATTACGATGAGCATATCTACCGGTTGGATTTGCGAAATAATGTTTTTTGGTGCCGCAAACGATGAAAGACTGTCTTGTTTGGCGAAACAAAACAGTTTTTCACTGTTGGACGCTCCAAAAAACATTATTTCGCAAATCCAACCGGTAGATATTTTCATCGCAATATGATTCGCATATCTACCGGTTGGATTTGCATAGTTATGTTTCATTTACATTATATTCTTACGTTGAATGTAATGCATACCCCCGATGTGGATTAAAATGAGATGTCGTCCTTGATGCATTAAATGACATGTCTACCCCCGATGTGGATTAAAATGAAGTGTCTTTGCCCCTGATGTGGATTAAATGAAGTGTCTGCCCTGATGTGGATTAAAATGAAGTGTCTGCCCCCGATGTGGATTTAAATGAAATGTCGGCCCCCGATGTAAACTTATCCCATTGCAAAAATACGGCGTTTTTAACTGTAAACGCCCTTATTGGAGTTCTGTAACATTTAATGGGCACGAGGGCACATAAATTATCGATTCTATGCATCACAAATGCCAGGGGAAATGATAATGAACCGTAGACACGCTTGACATGGCCCATTAAAATTTTGGCCAGTTTCAGCATATTTGAGTCGTGGAATAAGTGGTCAATTATATCATCCCCGCCATGACATTTCATCACGTCTTGGCCGACAGGGAAATAACCCCATCGAGAATTATACAGTATACAGTATACAGTATCCGTTCCATTCATGTTTAGGATGGGCAAGTGTAACATACCCGCAATATCTCCCTCCCCAGTTCCCCTTGTTTATTGATGTCGCAAACGCGTGCATATTATGGGACAAATACTGATAGTCCCGAACGATATCAATGCTCATATATGTATCTGGCATGATCTCAACATACACATAGGTTCGTAATAATCAATGCATACTCCAGCATAGCAAGTGATGGTAGAGATACAAATTTTTTTGAAATTCTGATATTCTGAAACAACATGCAAAGCTCTCACATGCAAGCCCAAATTTCTCACATGAAAAAGAATAAAAACAGCAGTACATAATATTCACCCAAAGATAATAACACCACCAAAAGTACGAATTATTGTCCAAAACTGTGAGCAATCTAGCACTCGGCACGCGAACAGCCACCTAGCACTTGCGAAGGCAAAACAATAATGA
Source organism: Cymbomonas tetramitiformis (assembly GCA_001247695.2). NCBI lineage: Eukaryota > Viridiplantae > Chlorophyta > Pyramimonadophyceae > Pyramimonadales > Pyramimonadaceae > Cymbomonas > Cymbomonas tetramitiformis. The sequence continues at coordinate 76,919 of LGRX02004233.1, forward strand.
GTCCACTAGTCCTGACCTACGGTCAGAGCCTACTTATTCTCAAGTCACTGTCACATCTGTAAAACTGTAACAAGCTTCCGCTCTAAAATCTTCATCCACCAATATAATGCCACTATTCTCTGCCAGTTTTAATAATGTTACCGCATCCCATCTTCTGGCTGACACGTCAGTGGCAGCATCCTAAACGTCATTTCTTCTAGAAACATTCTTCTCGTCTCAATGTCATACCATGATGACCAAGTCTTCCTCACCACATCTGCTATCTCCGAGCAGTCATCACGCGCGAGGCCTGTCATGTCTGTCACGCCTGTCACCAGCTGGACAATCCCGGCTTCGGTACCACGAGAAGCCGGTGTTTGTTACAGCTGTCGCAAACGCGTGCATATGATGGGACAAATACTGATAGTCCCGAACGATATCAATGCTCATAATTATATGTATCTGGCATGACCTCAACATACACATAGGTTCGTAATAATCAATGCATACTCCAGCATAGCAAGTGATCGTAGAGATACAAATTTTTTTGAAATTCTGATATTCTGAAACAACATGCAAAGCTCTCACATGCAAGCCCAAATTTCTCACACCCCCCATCTGTAGCTGCTGCCTGCAGTAGCACAGACCTAAATATGGGCTTGTTCGGCATACTGCGTCGTGTCACCATCTGCCATAAACCTGCCCAAGCTGAAGGTAAACATGCCATGCAATACCATCGTCTTCACCACCTTGTAACATTCTGGCTCTCACCAGAGGATTTTTAAATACCAAGACCCACATACATCTGCGGCCAATAGGTCCATGTTCCAGACGTCCAATCGCATGTAGACGTCCGGCCTGACTCAGCCGCCTGAAGTAGGCTGCTCTGCTCTCTTTCATATCATTCTGTCAAATAATAAGAGGGAGCATTCACACATGCTACCACACGACTGGCCATAACTGCCAGTGGAAACGCGATATCCAGCGCAGCAAACCAAGGAGACGTTATCACTGCGTCACATACACCATACTTTTCCTTCCATATACGATAGTTGCCAGGTTGAAGTGCATCACGCGCCTCAGACCAACCCAGCTGAGGGTTCCAATCATTGTTCATGAACCTCAAATGCGACCACTGTTCCACCATCACCTCACTGATGACTCCAGTACCCGCCCATGGGTCCCACACGCCATCAATGGACTTCCAGTCCACCTCTGTTGCCAAGCGTCTCACCTCTGAAGGCACAGTGACGATAAGCTCCAGGCCCCACTGTAGTGCGCTGGCCTCGCGCACCTGAGCCCTGGTCATATGTCTCAATTCTCCTCGCTTCTCAATTTCTTCTTCAGCCAAAGCAGGCACTAAAGGTGCATCCATCAATTGCCTTGCTTTTGCCTTCTGCTCCCGATACTTCTTGCTCAGTACAGTTCGGTGCCCTTCATTCCAGTGTCCAGGCATAAATATTCTCACTATCTCAGAGAGCTTGTCCTGCCTACCCCAGTCCACCTGATCTGGCATGTAGAGGAACAGGTCCTTCTCCTCCAACAGTATTTCCCTGGACGAAATGGCTTGCCATGGTTGGGACTTGCTTCCTTTCACCACGCGACGAGGACCGCCACATCTGCTGGCAGCAGACGCATGTCTGAGGACAACTTCTCGTTCAACTGTTGCTCTTTCATCCGAAGCCGGTCCTCCAAAACGCAAGAGGTCTTCGTCTCCTGGGTCTGCACCTCAGCGCTGGCAGCTTGCATCCCCGTGCCTGAGCACCTGGGACATAGCCACTCGCCCTCTGGCACCTCTGACAATGCTGGGGTAAGGCACCATAAATGATACCCCTTGTTGCACGTGTCGCACAACAACATCTCCGCTTCCCCGTCTCTCAGCTTTCCTGCACACTTCACATGCAAGATGTCTGCTGGGCACAGCTGCGCTGCAGTCATACTGATCTTTGACCTGCAAATGGCACGGCGCGATACTCTGCACGGTGCTCTTCTCCTTGAGTTTGGCGGCGTCCTCGAGCACCACCACACCATCCCGCTGTATCTTCACCAACTTGAGGATGGCTGACTTGGTGGCCACTTCCATACCACTGCGAGGCTTCTATCTGACGTACACGAAGTCTCCCACTTTGAACTGATGTGGCTTGGGTTCATACTCACCACCCCTTCTGCCTTCATACAGTAATCACTCACCTTTAAGAAAACCGGAGAATTGGGGTCAGCCAGCTATTCTCACCAATCGGCGTACCCCTCCCCCCCCCGCCAGCGCCAGCGTCCTATGGAATCGCGAAGAATTAGCAATCACGATCTCTTGATCCAGCCAGCTTATTTCTTAGCCGTAGACGGTTCACTCACCCCAGCTCAGCCAGTTTCTTAAAAATCTTAAAAACCATCGCTGAGGTTGAGATTGATATGGTTTCTAGTGTGATAATAACTTTCATGTGCCATCGATATTTCCGAAGTGCATCTTGCTAAGCACATTGAAAATGTTGTATCGCATGATAACTTTTGAAACATAAGAGTCGTGGGGGTTAAATGGATATCAGTTGAAAATGTCCCAGCCAAGTTTTCTTAACATAAGAAATTGGAAAATCGCCTAAAATTCTCTTCAGCCAGCACCCATATTTCTTATTTTCGAGTATTCCATAGCTCAAAAAAACCAGCCAGCTATTCTCGACAACTTCGGTACCCCCCCCCAAAAGAAAAAGCTGGCTGGTTTCTTATCGCCGGGTTTTCTTAAAGGTGAGTGATTACTGTAATGTAGGGTATCTCGATGCTGCGCAACCTTCAGACTGCAGCCAGCATGTACCATCAGTCGCCTCACCACCTGCGCTCTCTGCAACAAGTCCTTGACTCGGTGGTCCTTGTCGTCACTCACCTCCATATCGAAGTCCAGGTTGGGTGCTTGCTTCAGATCAGGCGGTACCACCGCCTCCTGAGCAAACAGTAGCGTGAACGGTGCCACCCCTGTGGACTCCTACCGACGGAGCTAGGTTATAGCTCAGCACCAATGACCAGAGCTGTTCGTCCCACTCATAGTCGAGACCCTTCTCCAGGGCGAGCGTCTTGAAGCAGAACTTGATAGTGCGTACCACCCGCTCTGTGAGCCCATTCTTTGCCTTCTGGTGAGTCTGGTGATGTGACCCTCCTGTCTATCAAACAGTCCCTGCACAGTTGCTCAAATTCACCCTCAAACTCCTTGCCTCCGTCCACCAGGCACTCCGTCGGCTGGCGCGCCCCGAAGACAGCCAGCACATGGTTGCGGAACGCTGCCGCGATAGTGTTTGCCTCTTTGTTAGGAATATGCACGCAAACTATGAATCTGGTGTAGTGATCGGTCATGATGAGCACCCTACTGTTGCCCGACCTCGTCACTCTCCTCGAAGGCCATGCCAAGTCCAATGACCAACGATACATAAACGATACAATCTCCAAAGGGGACAAGACTGCCTCCTCCCTAGCATAATGGGTCTTCACACGCTGGCACGTCTCACACTGAGTGACCACTGCCTCCACGCCCTTCTTAAGGTCAGCCCACCAATGTCGCTGCCATATAAGGTGTTGGGTACGTCTTATACCCCAATGACCAGTCCTGGCGTGATATTCCTTTACCAATGCCAAACGGTCAGCAGGCTTCGGAATCCTCATATCATTGCCTGATAATGTAATCATGTAAATCTCATCGGTGACCTCATCCCATCGATGTCGCGCTGCGCGTCTCTTCACTCGACGAGCTTCACCATCTGGCAGTTCCACGCTGCCCTTGGACTTCAGCCACCTGAGGCACCATTCATCGCCATGCATGTCCCGATGCTTGTCTCTGTCAGCATGTTGTTCGGCGACACTGGCCACCAACTCTGTGAGTCTGGTGGTGCATGTGAGTCTGGGGAGTCGCATCTCCTTCTCCTCACCAGGTGGACCCCAAGCTGGCACTTCAACGCGTCTCGGCTGAGCTCCACCCTCCTTCATAAAACGGTTATTATGCCTGTGGCTGTACTGCTCATCAACAGTGTAAAGTTGCCACGGCTTCTTCTTAGTGCTCGAGCGCTGTCCCTTCGCACCAATCCCTTGCACACCCTTCTGCCCTTGTGAGCACATGGTCTGCAACTTCTCCTCCCAGTCGCGGTGACTCATAGTCTTCGCCACCTGCTGAGTATATGCGTTCGAATTTCCAACCCACTTCGCCAGCAAAGCCTGTCTCTGCTGAAGGTCCGACCTCGCATGGTCTGCCCAGTTGTTGTCTACAGCGATTGGCTGTCCTGGGGAATTCTCTGCCACCGGAGACTCCTCGCTGTGAGGTAGTCCCTTTCTGCTCGCCTCTGCAACCGCCAACAAGAGCTCCATAGCCCTGCGGTCCATAGCCAAGCCCAAAATGCTTGCCAGCTCTTCGTCACTCAGGCCATCGGCCATGCGTATAAACTCGTTCGCGCTGTAGCCCATAGCTCGCGATTTCTCATCGAGGTTCACCTCTCGGGTTTCCTCCTCTGAGTCCGCGCCAGCGCTGCGAACGACGGTGCCCAACCTCGGCGCTCGAAAGTCGAAACGCCCTGGACCCTTGCGTCGCCATGATGGTAGGAAGGGCTCTCAATGGCTCCCCTACAACGTTCACCATGTAGTGAGGCGTACGATCTGGCCTCACCACTGGCCTGGG
>LGRX02004234.1:0-33834 GCA_001247695.2 Cymbomonas tetramitiformis
GGTGTGCCGGAAATGACAGCCTGACTAGTTCGTACAGTCAGGTGTCATATCCAGTGTGTCATTCTCGGTGTACAGCTAGTGACCTAGACTCAGTATTTATGTCCATCTATACGAGTCTAGTGATCCGTTGTTTCACCGTCGGCAGCGGGTCCCCACTGCCTGTTCAGCTGTTTCCAGCAGGTTATGGTCCCTCTCACGTTCGCGTGAACTGAATTTTAGCGTAGAATTTTATTTTATTTCCGCCCTATCTTTCGGTTGAGCGTCTCCACGCCTTGTGGGACGCTTTAGAGCAGATTCTGCGTATTTTCTGGAGGCGGCTGCTTACGGCTTTGGGTAATTTCGACGGGGTGGACTCCTACGATTTTTGTTCCGTTACTCCATTATTGGATCTCAGTTTCTTTGATGGGTTCGCAGCAGATTTCTTCGAGTATGGAGCTCCTAGCTCTTTTGGAATCGGTTGACTCTGGATTTGCGAGAGTCTCGACTCTCAAGAGATCACAGCTCATCTCCTTGTGCACTTCCATGCATTTAGCTATTGCGCATTTCCGTGAGGCGGCTCAGATTTCGGCAATTTCGACCGAGTATTTTCCGATAGTATTGAACATCTTGGTGGCTAGTGAGCCACAAGTTGGTGGTGTCTCGGCCGAGACCGCTGTTTCTGGAATTTCGAGCGGAGGATTTTGCGAAGTAGGAGTGGGCGATGCGCCGGCGATTTTGGCGTCCAAATCAGTTTCAACTCAAATTTCCACCACTAGACCCTTGCCTAGTGCCACTAGGGCAAGCGAGATGGTGCCACAGGCCCCTCCTGTGGTAACCGAAGTTCATTACGTTCGTGCGCCTCCAGTTGTGCCTGCCTATATGGGCTCTGGGCCGGATCGCAGTTATGAGGAGTATTTACTTAGTGAGGATGAGGATGAATCGGAGTACCCACTTGGGTATTTCGATGATTCCAGCGGCAGTTGTGAGGAGGAAGAGGAGCAAGATGGCCACTTGGCCGCTCCGCATTTTTCGTCCGATCGATTGGAACGGGATTCCGAGCTGGACACAGGTTTTCAGCGGGATTCTTATGGCGGAAGTTTCGAGGCCCCACTTGGGGAAGAGTTTTTACCGCAAAATGGCTTTTCAGTTGGCAGAGTTTCTTTTGAGAATGAACCTGCCGTTGAGTACGAGAATGACGAGGATGTCTACACCGCAGAGGAGTGGGCTGCCTGGGAGGCAGGAGCCCACGATTCCGACGACACTGGTGGTGCTGGTTTTTATGATGAAGAGACTTATTTCGAGGAAGGCGCTGGTTTCAATTCTGGTGATGACTACTATTAGTTTTCTAAACAGACAGGCGGTGCTCACGTTGTCTATCTCCACCACTTGCTGTAGTTTTGGGCAGAGGATGTTGCTGAAATTCTCACCACTAGCGGGCAGCTTTACCAATTGAGACGAACATTTTTTTTATGGCAAGAGACCTCTACAGTTCGCAGAAGTACAGAGCTAAACCGACAGGCAGAATTCTTTTAGCATTCTCCATCACATGCAGACAGGCGAGATTTATCGAAGCACCCACCACTAGCTGGCAGAGCATTAATTTTAGCAGACCGGAATTGGTCCTAGCAATCTCCGAGGCTTAGCAGTATTATTTTGATAGCCTGTACATTCATCTTGCCACCTGTGACTTTGACTAGCTTCCTAGAGTTTAACATCTTGACATTTATCTGTACACTCTAGTAGCTAGGGTGGTGAGTGTCACTAGCTGGTCCACCTCAGATGAGGTGGTGTGCTGGAATTTACGCTACGACTAGTTCGTACAGTCTAGTGTCATTCCTGTATGTCATCTTCGGTGGTCAGCCTGTGTCACTCATCTCGGGTATATATCGTTCGTATATCCGAGTTTAGTGATCCGTTGTTTCACCGTCGGCAGCGGGTCCCCACTGCATGTTCAGCTGTTTCCAGCAGGTTATGGGACTCACTTCACGCTTGCGTGATTTGTTTCTAGCGTAGTATTTCATTTATTTTGGTCTGTATCTTTCGTTTGAGTGTTCTCACGCCTTGTGAGACCATCTAGATCAGAATTACGCTAGAGCTTGGAACGCTCTTTGGCAGTGGGTTGTTACGACGGAGTGGTACTCTACGATTTTTATTGAGTGAATTCATCGTTTGTGTTCTATTTCTTTTATGGATTCACCTCAGATTTCTTCGAGCGAAGAGCTTCGCGCTCTTTTGGCGACTATTGATGGCAAGCTTCAAAACTTGGACTCTTTGAACCGCTCGCGCACTGTCAGCCTGATTCATTCTATGGCGCGCGCCCTTTCGCATTTCCAGAGCTCGAATTTTCCGGTGGCATTATCGGCGACTTCTACGCCTGTTGTTCTTCAGATTGTTGTTTCAGAGGCTAGCACACACGTTGGTGGTGCTCAGGGCGCTGAGCCTGAAACCGTGGAATCCGGGATTTCCGGTGTATCCTTTTGCGACAAGGGAGTTGGTGACTGCATGGTTTATTCGAATTCGAGATCTATTTCTTGTCAGGTCACTACCACCAGACCCTCGCCTAGTATCCCTGGGGCGAGAGACGTTGTGCCGCAGGCCCCTCCTGTGCGCACAGAAGTACATTACATTCACGCCCCTCCCTCAACGCATTCTTATTTGCATTCTGGACAGCGCCAGCTTGAGGAGTATGAAAGTAGTGAGACCGAAGATGAATCGGAGTACCCTGTTGGGTATTTCGACGATTCTGAAGACGATTTGGAGGAGGAAGAAGGGTATTGAGCCGTCGCAAAAAGCTCGAGTGTCACAAAGTGGTCACATGCATAATGCAACATTTGCAACTTTTTGGAGTTGTGTGACCTTTTAAGGTCAATTGTAAGACTCGGAGTGAAAAAAAAAATTCCCAAAAAATATTTTCCGGCTCGCCGGCGGCCAAAATCGATGGTTTTTGGCTTGAAAAGGCCATTTTGAGTGCGCGGGTGCTAGAGGATTTCCCGTCGGTGTCCGAATCGCGTGTTTGAACTTCGTGGGACCTTTCAAGGACCATCACGGGTCACTTAGTGGAAGAAATGATGAGAAATTTTTGTTTGGGGTGCTCGCCGGGGGCCAAAATGGCCGTTTCTGGGGCCTGAGCAGGCCATTTTGCGTGCGCGGGGCTATAGGATTTCAGTTAGGTATCCGAATCGCGCGTTTGAACTTTGTGGGACCTTTCAAGGACCATCACGAACTACTTAGTGGAAGAAATGATGAGAAATTTTAATTTGGGTGCTCGCCGGGGGCCAAAATGGCCGTTTCTGGGGCCTGAGCGGGCCATTTTGCGTGCGCGGGGCTAGAGGATTTCAGTTAGGTATCCGAATCGCGCGTTTGAACTTCGTGGGACCTTTCAAGGACCATCACGGGCAACTTAGTGGAAGAAATGATGAGAAATTTCAATTTGGGTGCTCGCCGGGGGCCAAAATGGCCGTTTCTGGGGCCTGAGCAGGCCATTTTGCGTGCGCGGGGCTATAGGATTTCAGTTAGGTATCCGAATCGCGCGTTTGAACTTTGTGGGACCTTTCAAGGACCATCACGAACTACTTAGTGGAAGAAATGATGAGAAATTTTAATTTGGGTGCTCGCCGGGGGCCAAAATGGCCGTTTCTGGGGCCTGAGCAGGCCATTTTGCGTGCGCGGGGCTAGAGGATTTCAGTTAGGTATCCGAATCGCGCGTTTGAACTTTGTGGGACCTTTCAAGGACCATCACGAACTACTTAGTGGAAGAAATGATGAGAAATTTTAATTTGGTTGCTCGCCGGGGGCCAAAATGGCTGTTTCTGGGGCCTGAGCAGGCCATTTTCAGGGTTTCAGGGTTTGTGCTACATGTAGGTCAAGGATAACATCGAATTTGCAAGCAACCCATGTCCGTTGCATTCCTATGGGGTTTCGCATTATGATTGCAAGCATATTGGACCATTATAACCCATCAAAGATTAAGTTACACAAGTGCAGCTAGGATACGTTGATGCTCCGCCTCCGGTACTATCAAGTAGTCCTGCCTGCCTACTTTGCGCTTCCTCAGAGCCACTTCCACACACACTATATGATGTGAGTACGTCAAACATTTTCTGCTATTGTCTACAAAGTACTCCGTGCATGTGCTTTCATCCCTCCATTCCAAAAATCTGCCTTCAACAACGAACTCGCCAGGGGTAGCATGCACTCCTGCCCCTGCACTCCCCCCCACACCCTGTGTGTAGTAGTCGTCTTTGATGCCGTCCGCGTCTAGCACTTGATGCACTCCACCTAGCGCCTTCACCAAATAATATTGGTGGTTCTCATCTCCCCCCGATGAGCGTGCAAAGATGCTTCCTCGTGAAACCTCCACTTGCGCCACGTCGTGCGCCTGCTCCGCTGCACGCATCCTCGTTCGCCGCTCTTCCCCTACCGCCTCCGCCACCATCGTGAAAGGCACCCATTCATCCACATGACTCTTATAATGGCACCCTTCACTATCCGGTTGCGGGTGCTCACATTGTGCGTAGCAATAATCGCAATAACATGGACGATCACGCTTCAACCCAACCATTAGGCCAACTCCCGCCCGCACCGAGTGCAACGCCAAAGTGCCATCCACCGTCTTGAAGCCCTGGCCCGACTCGTCGACATCGCCATCCTCCACCAAAAAGAAGAACCGCTGCCCAAATGCCGAGCGCCGGTTGGATCCTTGGTCCTTCGCAAACCGCAATCTCTCCAGGCAGAATTCATACAAATCCCTTGCATTCAATATCTTTCCATACCACTTATCCGTTGTTGCCATTACCGCCAAACTAGCCTCATGCTTCACCGCAACTCCCATTGCATCTTGCTCGCCTCGTGCGTGGGATGTCTCAAAAAAGTTTCGTTGGCACGGTATGCCAAGCCCTCGTACCCATTCCATCGGGCGCCCGCTCTCCACCACATCCGCAAAGGCCGTGCCGCATTTGTTCTGCGCCGCACTCCCATCCGCCCACTCGTGAATGAATTTTGGGAGGGGCAAACCTCTTTTCTGAAAGTACTCCTTGACGATGAGTTTACGCATGTGCTGGATGGCACGGTGGCTATGGGGCATGTCGTTGCCCATAAAGTACAGGTAATCCTTCACAATGATAGGATTCTCCTCCGTGGACTCCACCCCGTCCACCTCCTTTACCGCATGCCGCCATAGCACGCAGCATAGTAGCGAGGCCTGCTTCACAATCCAATGCAAGGATTGGATTGCCCGTGGAATGTTCAATGCATGGTTCTCGCTGAAGTCGAAAAGAAGGAGGCAATGGCCCAAGGGCAAATTCTCCTTGCACTTGTTGAACATGTTCATCGTGTGTTGGGCCATAAAGCAATGGTATGGATATGGCTTTAAAAATGGACAGGTGAGCCGTCGCATACCCCCGCGTCGGAAAATGCATAATGGGTGATAATGACCATTTTTTAAGGTTTATAAAGTCACTAGACCTTGTAAGAGGCAAAATTAGTAAAAAAAAACATTTTTTTTTATATTTTGAGATTTTTGGAGATTTTTTTCATCTGAACGGGCTGGAAATCGCTGTTTTTGGGCTGTGTTCGCTTAGCGGGTGGTTGTGGGGTATGTAATACCCATGTTTTGAAGGTCTCCAAACCGCACCACGACTTTATTAATGAACGTCGCAATTTTGGATTTTAGAAAAAATATCATAAGAGCTAGTATTTACGAAAAATTCTTGGTTTTAAGCACATATGAGGTGCGGAAGGCTTTGGGGTATGGAGTGGAATGAAAAGTACACATGATGAAGATTTATAGACCACATTGAAACAAATTAATGGTTGAATGCTATTTGTGAAGAACTTTTTCCTACCATGTACAAACAAACAATCACTTGTAGCTGTGTCGTTTTGAGTATTTTTCCAGGCACGCTTGGGGGTATGATATATGTGTGATAGATAATGTTGTGCAAATACTCCCAACCTAGTGCTTTTTTCGAAACTTATTATGAATGATTTCTTGCAAATTATGCAAGTGTGCGAATTCAGAATGCATGTGTTACACTAAAAATTGGCAAGGCAATTTAAATATAAAGACAAGGCAAACAAACAAAAGAGAAAATGATATTTACAATGTGTACAATATGTACACTACGCCTAAGACCTAGGAATGCTCAAATTCTGCAACTCCTCTATGGAGACGCCCGAGGCCCTACCCAAGTCCGAGGTATTCAATGGCTGGGTCTGCTGGAGTTGCTGGAGTTGCTGGAGTTGCTGAAGTTGCTGGAGTTGCTGGAGGTGCTGGAGCTGCTGGAGCTGCTGGAGCTGGGGCTGGAGGAGCATGGGCTGGATCGGCGGCTGAAGGAGCATGGGCTGCGACTGCTGCAATTGCAAAGTCTGGGGAGCTTGCAGCAGAAGGGGTTGCAGCTGCTGGGTCTGTTGGTGAACAAGGCTACAATTCAAGCAATTGCAATATCTTTATGGCAGGAAAGATTGACCAGTAAATTAACAGGTTGAGCAACAGCTCCTCCAAATAGTTACTTCAAGTTAGAACAGCCTCCAAATGGGCAATATTCGTGTCTTATACTTTCAAGGCGCGCAATTCATATCTCTAATCGATCTGTCCCATGTCGGCTGGCATATCATCATCTGCCACCTATACAAATCCTAATCAGAGAATCTGCATTTGGACAATCCTAATCAAGACAGTTGATTTCATTGTCCCTTGCTGATCTTTGCCTTCTTCCTACGAGGAGCCACGTCCAGCACTTCTTCTTCATCACTGTCACTGCTCATGGTGCATTTCAAATGAGTGATATACTCATGTGTCCAACATCTCGGATATTTCCTAGATTGCCTCTTCGTCTCTTCAGACACCCCAGCCTTATTCTCAACCATTGAAGTCAATCCAGTATCCGACCCATATGGTTTCTTTGGTGGTACATGAACAGTTTCCACCACAGAGGCTGGGGCATCCTCAGATATGGCCTCAGACTTCTGCTCGGTAATAGGCTGATCATCGGGCTGAACAGGTGAGGTCGGGGAGGTGCCCTTTGGTACCCGGTGAAGTTCACCCTTCTCATCCATGATCAATTGCAGTCCCAGTCTCTTCAACCTTCGAGCTTCAGCTTGTTCTTCAGCATCGTCAGCTACCAAGTCATCGAACTCGCTGACGTCATCCTCGGTGTCATCATATTCAGGCGAAGTTGGCTCCCATTTCGGACTGGCAGTGTCCATGTCATATATGACACCCGCGTCATCTTTGTCATCCGAACCTGGTAGCTTCTCCTTACTGTTAGTGACACCTGCGTCATCATTGTCATCAGAATCTGGTAACTTCTCCTTACTCCAGGACACAGCGCCTGTACCCGAATCTTCACTGTCCGTAGGCGCTGAGTGTATAGGCTTACGCCCCGTGTAGGGAATTCCACGATATTCGTCATCGTCAATCACAATCGTCGGATTCCAGTACGCGATCCCAACGCGGCTGATCGGTAATGAGAATGGCGCTACCGGCGCCTTCAACTGAGTGGCGTCTTCTAGAAACCAGCCGCCGCCCCTATTACGCTCCCAGCGGCGTAGCGCACCAGAAGGGTGTACGATAATATGTTGCCAGCTATAATCAAGTCCAGGCTTTCGCTCCCCATATATAGTACGAAGTCAATGGCTCGGGAGTCCCCTTCCGAGCCCATTGCCATCTCACTGCCCCAGTATGCATAAATACAATATGCCAATCGAATGGCTTGGCCGGGCTATTGTTCCCTGGCACAACTCCTCCCCTCTTAGCTTGTTAGTACAAAGAGATGATAACTCAGAGTCATTTGTACAGCAGCTAAGATCCAGACACAGATCAGCCATGCGTATGGATGCGTGATATGCTTTTCTGATCGAACAGGTGCTCGAAGAGTTGACGAAGCAATCCAGAGGGCAGAGGGTATACAGCAGTGGAGACTCCCGCTCCTTGTTGCCCCGGATGAGGTCCCAGTTGAGCAGTTTCCGGATGTGATCCCAGAGTCTGTTGGTGAAGACAAGGAGTATCCATCGTGCAGTACCGTAGATCCACTGGAGGAGGCGACTGCGTCCAGATGCAAGTAGGCTTGCGATAGCCAGTGCCATACATACAGTAAGAGCAATACAACGGGGTAGGTAACCGGCGAACTACGGGTCGAAATCGCAGCGCAAAGGGAAACCTGCCCATCGGATTTTCCATAAACCAATGCTGGGGTTTGAGAAAGTCAAAAATTTGGAGCGTTCGGCGTACACAGGCATCAGCCTGTCGCAGTTGTCGCACCCCAGTGGTCTTAGCCTGACTGTATTCGGTGCACGGTGGACTAGCCCAGATGACGTCAAAGTAACCAGGCGCGTAACGCTTGAAGTCCCAGTCCTGAACCTTCTCAGCGTAGGTAGGTTGCCAGCGAGGATCATGATCGACGGTGACCACAGTGCTCTTCGGATAACATGACATGAAACTTCTCTCCACACTTCCTGTACCACTGAAAAGTACTAGTAGTCGCAACTCGCGTGTCGAGACCACAGAGTCCAGAAGAGCTAGATGCGTCACAAAGGCGTCAGAGGAGCGACAGTATTGTTCCCAAGGTAGGCAGTTGTCCAGAGAAGTGAGTTTCCCTTCATCAGAAGTATCCAGGAAAGTTAGAGCTCCGGCGCGTTCCCGCCTTTGCTTCCGCTGCATTCTGACCTCCTGTAAGGCTTTTTTCCCGGGCTTGTCCTTCTCGTGATAGTCTCAGTTGTTCGAACTCCGTGAGCTGTTCGAGTTCACCCCCGTAGTTCAACGACTCACGGGTCTTCCAGGAGTCATGAGCATTAGAGTACCCAGTCCAGCGAACCAGAAATTCTTCTACTTCCTTGCCTCCTTTCATAGGTTTCACTCTTCGAGCCAGAATCTTAGACACATGGGTCTGGGATTGTCCATCCACGAGAACCTTGGCAGGAGTAGGTATTTGTCGACGCAGCGCAAAGGCTTCATCCGCAGTGCGGTATTCCTTGAGGCGATGCTGCGCAAAAACATCGTGGATACGCCATTTAGGGGGTAACTTGAGCCGGTAAGCCACCGGAGCACCTCTGTCAATTTCGGGTAGCTCTCGCTGCTGGTCGCTGAAGAACCTCTCGGTGATGGGTAAGGGCCCGTGCCAGCGAGGTCCCAGCTTCCTGAAGGATTCGCGGTTCATGATATTTTCCGTGAGATGCTTGGCATCTACCCAGACCAAGTCTCCCAACTGAAAGGATTTGGCGGTGTGACGCTGGTCAAACTGATGTCGCCGGCGTTGCTGTGCCAGTTCTAGCTTAGTGCGGGCGTCCTCTAGTTGAGCCGCGAATTTACTAGCCATCTCGTGTGCCGTACCTTCTCCACCCTTACGCTTGGAGTGTTGTCCAGCAGCCGCTTGCAGGAACAAGTCCAGTTGCGACATAGGCGAGTGCCCCAAGACCAACTCAAACGGGGTAAAGCCGGTTACATCGCTCCGCGTATCGTTTATGGCGAACTCTACGTTGGCACACCACAAATCCCAGTCCTCTGGATTGCTGCCTACGAAGGACCTTAGCATGTCTTCTACCACGCGGTTGGTATGTTCAGCTTGTCCGTCCGAACGAGGGTTGTAAGGCGTGGTGGAGGCCACTTTAGTTCCCATAAGTCTCATCAATTCCTTCCACATAGCATCCTGAAAACGAGGGTCGCGGTCAGAGACAATCTTCATAGGGGTGCCATGTAGTTTCCAGATGTGGTCGAAGTAGATTCGAGCGATAACCTCAGCGGAGCTGTCCTGGAAGTTCAACGGGATGATGTGAACCATTTTGCTGAGCTTACATGTGAAAGTAGCAAAGGCATCGTGATTCCGCGCCGTGACTGGCAGTCCAGTGACAAAGTCCACACTGACCACTTGCCATAGTCGCGTAGGAATAGTGTGTGGGTTCAGCAATCCATCCGGGTAGGAATTTCTCGGTCGCACCGCTTGACAGATAGTGCAAGATGAAACCCAGCGTCCCACATCTTCTGCTGCCCCTTTCCACCAGAAGCGTCGCAGTACTCGTTCCAGAGTTTTGTCCCTGCCCGCGTGTCCAGCTGAAACAGATGCATGCGCCTCTTGCAGCACTACCTCACGGAGGGGTGAATCTTCTCCCAGTACCAACTGATAGCGCCCAGCGCTCACCCTCCACAACACATCTCCCACTACGCAGAAGTCACGAGTGCGTTGATGCGGAGCTTCTTGGATTTCCTTCCTTAAAGTCTGAAGGGGACCAGGTCGCCCATATTCCGCTTGCAGCGCTTTGAGGAACTGGCCTCCTGATATCTGCTGATGCAGGTCTCGAACGCTGGCCGCTTCTCCAGTACGCACGATAGGAGGGGGGGAACTCGTTTTCCTTTCCCGCTTGACACGCTGTCGAGCTGGCGGGGCGTACACCACTAGCAGGGGCCAAGGAAGATCCAGAAGGGCTCCATCCGGGGCGGCGAACATCTGCACAGGTTCTCCTTGAGCGTCATGGGTAGGAAAAATGTACTCCACTCTCATTCCCGCAGATCTGAACAACTGCCGCCACTGTGGCATGCGAGACTGAAAGTCAGGAAGGACGAAGAGGGCTGAAGTATTCTCAGGGTCCAGACGCCATTCTTCCACATATTTCCTCAGTACGGCCTCGAGGGTCAAATGGTTGGAGGAGAAGGGAGGATTGCACCAGACGTTCAACCCTCGCCAGTTTTCCTTCAAGCAGTCCGTCCAGTAGCGGTTGACCTGACGATTCTTTCCTCCCAAGTCGCAACAGGCGTCCACCTCGAAAGGTCCATATTCTTGACTCAAGAAGTCGAACATGTCCGCACGGAACTTCCAGTCCTGTCGATCGCTGGGCTCCAGGAGTCTGGTTGAGGCCTCGCTGCACTTCGGCGTTGCTGAGTAATCAACAGGGGTCTTCCTGGGAGAAGGGGGCGAGGATGCTGTCAGTTTGCCAGAGCGCGTCTGAACTGCCAGGGTTGCTTTCTCGTACCCAGTTTCGGCCAGCTGCAGGGTATGTAAGGCGTCCATCCAGAGTTGAGGGGAGTCCATCCAGGTGAGAGTCCCACTGTACGCGAGGACTGGTTCAGGATCTTTGGTCTTGGCGCTGTTGGACTTGCGCTCCTTCAACTTGTTGGGATCTTCTACCACTCCCAGGGGCGCGCGTCCTTGGCGAGACTCTTTACCAGCTGCAGGTCGAAACTTGCTGGCAGTGTCTGCGGCCGAGGGAGGTCGCTGCGGTTTCCCAGTAACCGGATGCACAAAGCCAGCTTCTACCAGTCCTTCTCTCGCGGAAATTTCCTTGTAGTCGGGTCGCCTGGACAGAGCGTCTGGAACCCAGAGTAGCGCCCCAGGGATGTACTCCATCTCGGGTACCCCTACCTCCACTAGATCCATGTACCATCGGGCTTGGCGTCGGCTGAGAGGTTGTCCGGGTGCCATTAACCAGACTAGGGGCTTGTGGTCACCCTGCAATTGGAACTCAGTCCAGATGAGGTAGTGTCGCCAAGTTTGCGTAGTGCAGTGATGGAGAGCGCAGAGTTCTCTTTCGCCAGCATGGTAGTTCTGCTCGGCTCCATTAAACTGTCTGCTCTCAAAGGCGATAGGTTGCAATCCATTTCCTACGTCTTGCATCAGTAGCTACTCCCCCCAGTGCCACTCCACTGGCGTCAGTTTGTACCACGAAAGGATGCCGTCCTTCGGCCGCCGCTTTCATATCGGGTAGCGCCAGAGTGGGTGAAGAACATAGCGCCTTCTTAATCTCCTCGAAGGCCCAACGCTGCATGGGTCCCCATAGCCAAGCGACATCCCCTTTGGTGAGCTGAGTCAAGGGTTGTGCTACTTCAGAGAAGCCCAGCATGTACCGCCGGTAGTACCCAGCCAACCCCAAAATTGGCGCACATGCGTGGCGTTTTCCAGAGCGGGCCAGTCCCTGATGGCGGCCAGCTTGTCATGTTGAGGTTGACTTCCTTCCCGTGAGATCACGTGCCCCAGAAAGCGTATCTGGGTCTGCAATAGTTGACACTTAGACTCTTTGAGGTAGATACCCTGGTTCTCACAGACTTCGAGAAATTGCTGGAGATGGGAAAGATGCTCCTCCAAGGTGTTGCTGAAGAGGATACAATCGTCCAGGAATATTCTTACAAAAGGAAGATGTCCCAGAGCGCGCTGCATGCGTCTCTGATAGCATGAAGGACTGTTGGTCAACCCCATGGGCATCACCAACCACTCATACGAGCCATAGGGAGAAGTGAACGCAGTCTTTTCCACATCCTCAGACGCCATAGCCATCTGCCAGAACCCATCGACTGCATCGAAGGAGGAGAAGTACTTGGCCCCATGCATGGAGTCGAACAACTGCTGAATGTCGGGAAGTGGATATTTGTCCTTGACGGTCAGGCTGTTGATGGCTCGGAAGTCGCAGACCATTCTGAGTACTTCAGGTTTCCCAGGCTTGGGAACCATCGGCACTGGTGCAGCGAACGGACTTGAGGAAGGTCTGATGTAGCCCTTGCTCAGGAGTTCATCCAGGCGTTCTCGCAGTTGAGTCAGCTCCACCATGGACATCTTGTAGGGCCTCTTAGCGGGCGCGATGCCATTCCATCCCTCTTGCAGTCTCACGTGGGCCACTTCATCTTTTCGCAGGGCGTCAAAGTTGGGCAGCGCTTCGCGAATTACTCGAGGTGAAAAGGACTCGATCAGCTTCTGAAACTTCTTTCTCCACTCGGGGAGATTGAAGGGTCCTCCAAATTCTCGCTGGTGGCCACCGCTGATAACATCGAAGTCCCTACCAGAGGTGTCGCATAGGCCACTAAGATGTCGTGGGGTGTCGCGGCACTGTCCATTCCCGCATATCTGCGCCGATAGGCTTTGATCTCCTTGGTCGCTTGAGCCGCTGATAACATTACCATCGGTTCCAGAGCCATCGCGGTTCTCTCGCCTTTGCGTGTAGAGCTACGCCCTGGCGAACATCCCCGTATCCGCACGGATTTGCCATGCTGGCGAAACTTGACTGATCCCCACCCATCATAGTCCAGCGTGACCGGCGAGAGGTGTCTCAACCACCTTCCTCCGAGTACAATGTCCACCTTGATGCCCAGAGGAAGTACTCGCATCTTGATGACCTCGGAGTAAGTCCCCTCTGAAGTCTCGGCGGTCAGCTTGCCGTAAGCGACTTGCGCAGAGGTCTGCACTGACCCATCCGCGAGGGTAACGTTCAGCGGCATCCCATTAGCGCGAACTGTGAGGTTCAATCTCTTGACGCACTCACTGGAGATGAATTCATCCGAGGCACCCGAATCCACCAGCACGCGCACTCGCTGTCCCTTCAGCAAGGCCCAGAACACCAATAGCAGCGTTCCCTCTTTGTCCCGAATCGCAGTCAGCTGACTGTCCTGGTTCCACATTACTTGACCATCGCGTCGCAGATGTGCACAGATGGCTGCTCGCACTGGGTGATGCAAAGGTACGCGCTGCTTAGACCGGATAGGTCTTGTGCGCGGTGGTGCAGGCTGCGAACGAGGATCCGGACCAAAGTACCATCCACCTTCCAGGTCGCGATCTGCTTGTAGCTGCCGCTCCTTAGCGCGTCGCTCTTGTCCCTGAGCGCGTCGTCTGGCGCGGCTCTGCGTGCGGCTTTCCAGAGGGTAAGAGCGAAGAGGTTGGATGGAAATCTTCTCCTCCTCTTCCTCCCCAGCGCTATCTTCTGGTTCGGACTTTTGAGTGAACGAGGGGGTTTCTTCTTCCCGCGGTGCCGCCTGGGCGTTGGTGACGTTCGCTGGTGCTGCCACTGCTTCATTACCTTCCAGGATCGGCCGCAGACGATGGCGTTGCTGTTTCTGAATGGTCAGTAGCAGTTCCAGGTGGGTTTCCTCCTGGATGGTTTTCAGGGGAGTCGGCTCCACTCCTTCTGTCACCGTTGTCAGCACACTTGGATTGTTCTCCGATCTGGCGGCGGCCAGCTGTCGCTCCATCAACTGCTGCGTGAAGTTGAGCGACCGCTGGGAGTCCTCGAGGTCGGAAATGTCCCCAGAAGTTGCGGGCTGAGAACTGGATGGAGATAAGGTCAAATCCAGAGTTGTCGCTGGATTCGCATCTGATGGTTCCGCTGAGTCCAGGGAGAGTGAATCACCACTTGCTGTTGAGGGTAGAGCCAGGTGAGCAGCCTCCTCCGCAGCTTCCCTTTCTCGCTGGTTCCATTGGTGCACCCTGTATAGACTGCACCATGCGTCTGGAATTCCTACATCTCCACCAGAACCTGGGATAGTACCGCACTCGGTCTCCAGAGATAGCTGAACTGCTCCTTCGGTTATCGTTAGGTCAGGGGTGACCTTCCCATGCCATCTGTACCAGCGGCGGCGATATCTGCGCCACCCTTCTGGTACCCATGCATCTCTCCATTTCTCATTCTCCTTTACCAGCGCTGCCGCGGCCATGTGCTCCGGGTGCGTCATCTCTCTCCAAGCACGCGTGCGATCCGCCAGTGACTCTGCTCGAAGTCCTGGTGGTTCATCTCCCAACCTCGTAACCTCTGCCTCATGCTGCAGTCGGTCTCGTACAGTCTTCGGAGTTCTGCTGCGAGGTTTTCCAGTGCGCTTGCGCGCTGCACTCGTAGTGCGCTCTGCGCTTGAGGTTGACGCCCTCTCTGCCAAGGCTGGACACGCTGCTGGTCGAGACGTCGAAGGAAACACCTCAGGTCGAAGTTTAAAAGGTGGGGGTTCTGAAGCTGGGCCAGTTTTTGAAGTTCCACCCCCTTCCTCCCCACTGTCGTCCAGAGGGTGTGAAACCGCGGGTAGCGTTACATCCTGAATCCGCTGCCTCAAGGCTCGCATACGCTCCACCGGAGCTTTTCTCGGTACCCGCGGTCGAGGAGTTTTCCGCCAGGGGGTGTTGAGTGGGTTGAAGGTCCACTGGGTCTCCTCTTCCTGACCATCATCCTCATCCAGTGCTGCCAGTACTGATGTCTCTGGGTTAGGGTTAGGGTTAGGGTTAGGGTTCGGGTTAGGGTTAGGGTTAGGGTCAACGCGGGGCGTTTCGCCACGCTCGCGTTGTGGAGCCTGACGGCGATCACCAGTTCCAAGGGAGCGATCTACACTGAACATAACGGGAGGCTTGGAGCGCTCAGGCGACGAAGTGGGTGACCTTCGTGGCGACCGCTGATGGCGCCGGGACACCAAGTGATGTTCTCGCCGGCCCTGCTCAGTGGAAAGGTTCGCTGTGTAAACAGCGGTACTGGTCAACGAGGGTTCATCCCGTAGGGTTCTGGTTCTGTCGAGATGGCGTTGTCGCCTCTGATCGGCAGACCAGGTGAATCCGTACCCTCGAGCGGCCAGAGGGTTGGGGGGTGGCGGAGGCTCTTTCTGGATATTCCCCCGGTTGTGGGCGAAGGCTGTACTCCTTGCCCAGGGGCGGTTACCCATACCGCCCTGTCGCCGGCGTCCCGCCGGCGGGAGGACACTCAGTCCTCCTCCTCCGCAGATTGCTGACCCGAGGAGGACGCTGCGGCCGATTCCTCGTTCTGAAAATACTCCAGCGCTTCCGCTTCATCTTCTAAATCCTCCCATTCTGTCTCCAGCGCTGCGATATGAGATTCATTTGCAGCGCGGCGGCGTGCCAAACGAGCTGGGGCGTCAGCAATCCAGGCTCGTTTCTTGGCCTCGTCGGGACAGTTAGCCCATAAATGGGAGTCAGAGTTGCAGACGTAGCATCGGCGTGGCGGCCTGGTCAATCCCGCCGGGCTGGGCGGCACGGCGTGCTGCACCCTGAGGTCGGCGGGGTCGAGGTCAGTAGCATCTTCCTCCCCAGCGTCCTGCACGGCGTTAAGTCTGGAGGACGAGCGACCATTCCTCCAGGCAGGACTTCGGTTCGCAGGTGCAGAGACGGGAGAGGTTCGCGCTGCGGTCAGAGCTTCACTGCGCTCCAATTTGGTGGCCACAGTGATGATATGCTGCAGCGCGGTGGATCCGGGATGATTGCTTTCCCAATCCGCTGGACTTTGCAGATCCAACCGATCCTCAATAAGGCGATCCATCACAGCTTGCTTCAGTCGCAGTCCAGACCAGAACTGATATAATAGCTGCTGTTGGCTGATGGCGTGGCAGTTGGGCATGGCGTCTGCCAATAACTGGACTACCTCGTGCCAGGATACCAGACGAGTGGCGAACAAACGCGCAGTCTCTTCTCGTCGCTGCGCCATGCGCATCACGGTCCCCGCTAGTCCTACCAGCGCGATGTCATCCAGTACGCTCCTGGCTACGTCGGCCAGGAAAGGCGCCAAAGTGGCGTAACGCCGGTTCCAGGCCTCCGAGTTCAACATTCCACCTTGCTTGAGAAAAGTTAGGGATCGCGGCTGTAGTTTGCGTTGAGCCACTTCCTTCAAGATCTCCGGCATGGTGATCATGGTTAGGTCTAGGCGATAAGCACTCATGCGACCCAGGGCGAAGGTGACTACGCCCATTGACAGAAAATTGACCAGCGCTTCAGAAAAAGGTGGAAGCGCGGCAATATCAGCGTCAGTGGTGATTAGTTCAGCGGAGGAGGGGTACATAGGAATGTCTCTGATCAGCTTGAGCACATCAGCCACTGTCTTGGATTCTCGGTAGACATCACTTGGGGAAACCGCTCCCATAAGATCGGGGTGCCCTGGGAATTGAGAAAGGCGCTGGTCCACTGGCAGGAGTCCCGGGGCCGCTGGCAAGGAATTTCCAGGCGATCTGTACTCTGCTGCGCTGGGAACACCAGAGGGAAACCGGTTGACGCCCAGTCTAGCCGGTACTGTGGCGGGAGTTGGTTGGTTGCCAGCCGCCATTCCTCTAAACAAGTACGCCTCGGAAGATGAAAATGCTGCCCAAATTTGGAGTCCCAGGGGGTCAAATTCTGTCAACTCGGACTCTAAGGCATTTTCCGCGATGGTTACCCATGAGTACAAGGGCAGGCGTCTCTGCTGAGTTCCAGTACGGCTTTCCGCGCAACGCCGCGCTTCATCCACTTGCGTTTTCTCCACTTCCAGAGTGAAAGCGTCACTGTCCTCAATCTCAGTCAGGCGCACAGGAGTATGCACTGACCCATGCTGCGCCAGGTCTTGGATGTCCACTCCGATGTGCCGCATAGTCATCCAAATCCGATTGGTATCGGTTATGAAGTGACTGGCGCTTCCAGGCATGGTTGGCAGTCGGTAAGAGTATTGTGCCTCAGCGCCGTGGCTGACAGTAACTGCGGAGGAAGAGGACAGGTGATTTCTCAACCAGAAGGAGGCTCCTTCTAAAGTCCATAGCAACACGTCTAGACGCCTGTGTCGTGGTTCACCATTGTCTGAAGGCGGGGGCGAGTTTCCTGGTGACGGTTGATCAGGCTCAGCGGAGTCAGAAGGCGATGAGCCGATAGCCGGTGGATCTGGCTGAAATGGTGCCGGCGCCGGATGAGCCGGTGCCGGAGCCGGTTGAGCCGGTGCTGGAGCCGGTTGAGCCGGTGCGGGTACCAGCCAGGGACCTGATCCAGCTGCTGGCGCCGGTGCACCTGGTAAACCGCTCGCCCATCCTAAGGTGTGCTGGTAGGGCGTCATAGGTGGAGCGCCCACTGCTGGTAGAACCGAAGTCAGATGCGGATAGTGTTGGAGCACTTGCTGATGCAGATTTTGCATGTACTCTGATACCTCTAACATCATCTGATTCTGCATTAGGGATTGATGCTGAGAGTTCAGTGCGGGGACAGAGGCATCTGAGGGCGTTCTGGCTGAGGCGGGGTCAGAGAAGAGTGCTCTGCGCTGTTCTGCCAGGCGCTGCTGGTTCTGTTCCCATCTCTGATGGCGCCTCTCCCGGCGAGAAAGCTGGTTCACTGAGTCTGAGTTCAGAGGTAAGTTTCTGACTGGAATTCTGCTGAGGACATCTGCTTGAGAAGGGGGTTCGATGACGGTTAGGTTGCGGTTAAGATGCGGCTGGTAGGCTGCGAGTCCAACGCCACGCCTGAGTGCGAGGTCTGCGTAACTGACTGAGCTGACTGGCTGCTCCGTAGGTGTTGAGGTCAGCGAGGTAGTCAAAGGTCTGGACTCGCGGTTCAACAGGGACTCGGGCATATCCGTAGTTGTTGAGGTCAGCGAGGTAGTCAAAGGTCTGGACTCGCGGTTCAACAGGGACTCGGGCATATCCGTAGTTGTTGAGGTCAGCGAGGTAGTCAAAGGTCTGGACTCGCAGTTCAACAGGGACTCGAGCATATCCGTAACCGTAGCTGCCTCCGTAGTCGCCTGAGTCAGTGAGGGCGTCAGTGAAGTTGCCTCGCTGTCTATCTCGGACTCGAAAGTCACCGATAACCTTGCCATAGAGTCACCGATCACCTTAGGTTCCGTAACGGTATCGGTAATCGGTGAGGTCAGCGAATGCCCAGAACATGCTATGCTTATGTGGCGTGGGCCACCTGTCAAGCCGGAGCCACCTGTCCTCCCCGCTGCCCCCACCTCCCCGTTGCTTGTTGAGGAGGGAGTTGGATGCATTGAGTGTGCCATGAGTTCGCCAGCAATGCTTTGGTGCGTGTCTTCTGACCTCCCCGCTGCCCCCACACCCCCCTGGTTAGGGCGCGGAGTCCAGGCGAGATTCTCACCCGGCTGCTGGCGCTTTCGCCAGTTGGCCACATCAGAGCGGGAGGGAAATTGGCGAAGTCCTGGTTTCTGCTCATTCGCCTCATTCTGCATGTCCTGCTCACATGCTGCAATTTTGACCTCGGTCATTTCGCGCACGGCGATCGGGTCGCGAGGTGGTCGGCCAGCCGGTAGAGGTTGTCCCACAGAGGCTGCTCCCGCGGACTCAGCCTGAAGCGCGTTCTCGCTGAATGGCGTGGGCAGCTGGCCGTGCGGGGAGGTCAACACCGTAGCTCCAGACCAAGTGTGTGGAGTCCTGTAGGAGTTCAAAGGACTTCGCGGTCTTGGAGCTGGAGGACTCATGTCGCGCGTCCGTGGTGGGCTCCTGCAGCGCGGCGGTGGCGGGGTCCGGTCTCGAGTCCGAGGCGGGCTTCGCTGGCGCGGAGCTGGAGGGCTCAGGTCGCGGCTTCCTGGCAATCGCAGGATGCCAGGGGAAGGAGAGGTCAAGTTGACATACCGCTGGGGAGTCGCCCTCATGTTTCGCCCTGCACCAGGGGTGTCAACAGTCAGCACCCTTGGTGACGCCGCTCTTGCATGACGCAGGGGCGGATTAGGGCGCGGTTTAGGTACCGTTACAGCCTCCTCCAGGGAAGGTGTCACACAAGCGGTTCCAGAGTCCAGAGCCAGAGGAGTCACGCTGTTAAACTCAGGAGCATCAGCTGACAGGGTCGACTTCTTCTTGGGTATCTGGAAGCTTGGCGCACCTGCTGCTGTCGCAGCCGGTGGCGGCTGACCCGGAGAGGGCGCCTTGTAGGTGCCCTTCGCCCCCTTGCCAGTGGTCCCAGTGGCGGCAGCACCTCTCGTGCTGCGCTGGCTGGCCTGTCGTCCCCTTGTACGCCTGGGAGTCGACGTAGGCGACGTTGGAGGTGAGCGTCCCGTGTTGGCGTTTTGCATCATGTTGAAATTAAGAGTGGAAAAGTGTAAATATGACCGTTGGGGAAGTCAAATCTGTCCAATTTGGGCAAATTCCCCCAGAACACTCAGAAAAACATTTCATCGTAGCAGTGGAAGTCGTGGTGAACAAAGAAATATGCTTTCCAGAGTGCAATGCAGTTTTTGGTGGCCAAATTTCAAAAATTGAGTGTTGATCGGCAGTTTGGCTAATTTCTTGGCGGCCATCCCGGAGCAATCCAGACTAATTGGCCAGGTCCCAGTATTGGAGACTATTTTTTTCCTTCAAAGAATATAAAAAAATAGAAAACTATCCTTCTGGGCTCCCGTTTCCTTCTATGTAGTCTGATGGGCTCAAATTTGTCTAATTTTGCTCTGCCGTGCCGGTTGGCCATCCCAATTTAAAATGTAGCGATCTATGAGGACCCAGGTCTCGGGGCCAGGTTCCAAACGACAAAAAACTATCAAGAAACGTCTGGAATTTTTCTGTCTACGTTAAAACTGTCTCCGAGGTCCTCTTTTCTCAATCTGACCACTGGTCCACTTTTCACTCTCCGTTCGGGTCAATCTGGCTGTTAATCCCGGTAGATTTGAGTTGCTGGCGGCTTCTTTTCCCACTTTCTGACCATTTTGCAGCATAACAGTTTTGGAAAATCGCCTGTTTGCATGCAGGGTGAAAGTCAGGGAGCAAAAAGGGCGCAGAGCAATACCACTTCCAAGTGAAGACTTCTTGAGCACGTGACTGTATCCGAGCCGGAGCTCAAGGGTCAGTCAGAGGTAAATCTGCTTCAATCTTGGGGCACAGGTCCGTAGTCGGCAATTTTGCAGTGTACAAAATTGCAATGTTCTAGATAAACAGTTGAACAAGGCTACAATTCAAGCAATTGCAATATCTTTATGGCAGGAAAGATTGACCAGTAAATTAACAGGTTGAGCAACAGCTCCTCCAAATAGTTACTTCAAGTTAGAACAGCCTCCAAATGGGCAATATTCATGTCTTATACTTTCAAGGCGCGCAATTCATATCTCTAATCGATCTGTCCCATGTCGGCTGGCATATCATCATCTGCCACCTATACAAATCCTAATCAGAGAATCTGCATTTGGACAATCCTAATCAAGACAGTTGATTTCATTGTCCCTTGCTGATCTTTGCCTTCTTCCTACGAGGAGCCACGTCCAGCACTTCTTCTTCATCACTGTCACTGCTCATGGTGCATTTCAAATGAGTGATATACTCATGTGTCCAACATCTCGGATATTTCCTAGATTGCCTCTTCGTCTCTTCAGACACCCCAGCCTTATTCTCAACCATTGAAGTCAATCCAGTATCCGACCCATATGGTTTCTTTGGTGGTACATGAACAGTTTCCACCACAGAGGCTGGGGCATCCTCAGATATGGCCTCAGACTTCTGCTCGGTAATAGGCTGATCATCTGGCTGAACAGGTGAGGTCGGGGAGGTGCCCTTTGGTACCCGGTGAAGTTCACCCTTCTCATCCATGATCAATTGCAGTCCCAGTCTCTTCAACCTTCGAGCTTCAGCTTGTTCTTCAGCATCGTCAGCTACCAAGTCATCGAACTCGCTGACGTCATCCTCGGTGTCATCATATTCAGGCGAAGTTGGCTCCCATTTCGGACTGGCAGTGTCCATGTCATATATGACACCCGCGTCATCTTTGTCATCCGAACCTGGTAGCTTCTCCTTACTGTTAGTGACACCTGCGTCATCATTGTCATCAGAATCTGGTAACTTCTCCTTACTCCAGGACACAGCGCCTGTACCCGAATCTTCACTGTTCGTAGGCGCTGAGTGTATAGGCTTACGCCCCGTGTAGGGAATTCCACGATATTCGTCATTGTCAATCACAATCGTCGGATTCCAGTACGCGATCCCAACGCGGCTGATCGGTAATGAGAATGGCGCTACCGGCGCCTTCAACTGAGTGGCGTCTTCTAGAAACCAGCCGCCGCCCCTATTACGCTCCCAGCGGCGTAGCGCACCAGAAGGGTGTACGATAGTATGTTGCCAGCTATAATCAAGTCCAGGCTTTCGCTCCCCATAGTACGAAGTCAATGGCTCGGGAGTCCCCTTCCGAGCCCATTGCCATCTCACTGCCCCAGTATGCATAAATACAATATGCCAATCGAATGGCTTGGCCGGGCTATTGTTCCCTGGCACAGTTGGAGCTGTTGGAGCTGTTGGAGCTGTTGGAGCTGCTGGAGCTGGGGCTTGGGAGCTTGCAGCTGCTGGAGTTGGGGCTGGGGAGCTTGCAGCTGCTGGAGCTGGGGCTGGGGAGCTTGCAGCAGAAGGGGCTGCAGCTGCTGGAGCTGCTGGAGCTGCTGGAGCTGCTGGAGCTGTTGGAGCTGCTGGAGCATCGGCACCGCCTGAGGTTGCGGCAAGGGTTGCTGCTCAGGGGTTTGTGCCTGTTCCTGTTGCTCCTGCGTCTGCGGCTCCTGCTGCACGAGCTCAACGAGAGAAGGAACCGCTGCCATGCTCCCTCCCATTGGAGCTCCACAGCTGTCACCGCCCGCTGTCCCTCCCGCTGTTGTAGCCGCTCCTCGAGTTTTTGTATCTCGAGCTGCAGCTTGAGGTCTGCCAGACGCTTGTGCAGCGTCGCATCCCCTGCAGCTGGCAACTGAGTGTCACCAGCAAGTGATGCTGCTGGCATCCCGAGCTGCTGACTCCCTGTTGACTGGCTCCCCGAGCCGTCCGCCACGGAAGTAGTCTGCACCTGGGGGGGGTCCACAAGTCCACAGGCAGAGGCTCGATCGGCCTCCGAACCTCCTCCCTGGGCAACTTGAGTTGCGGCGATGTGGACACCTCCGGCGACCCAGCAGTGTGCTCACTGCTGACACCCGACCGTGCCCTCTTTGGGGCACGGGGTGTTGGCTCGGGAGCCGGTTCCCACGGGGTGGTCACCAGGCTTGCCGCTCTGCCGGCTGGCCTCCCAGGAGGCTTGTTCCCCACCAGAGGTAGCCTGCTGGTGGGGCGGCTGTCAGCCTTGGGGGCGGGAGGTGCCTTGGGGGCGGGAGGTGCCTTGGGGGCGGAGGCGGGAGGTGCCTTGGGGGCGGAGGCGGAAGATGCCCCCCGTGGCAGCCTCGGGCGGAGAGAGGTTGGGGGTGCCGGTGGAGATTGCGCCTTCCGCTTGTTGAGGGGAGGTTCTGCAGGGGCGGAGAGAGGCAGGGGCTGCATCTCCCCTTCGAACTTCCCCTCACAGCTTTTCGTGTGGTGTTTTAGGGCCTCAACCGGGGCAATCGTCAACCCGCGCACGCCCTTCTCCAAAGCAGCCACCGCCTCCAGCAACAGCGTGCCCATGTCCTCGCGATCCGCCTCAACGCTCAGGCTCTTATTCAGGGTGGGCGTCTTGTTGTTCATGCACCCAGCCCTGAATAAAACCAACCTGCGGTTGGGGGGGCCGTGCCCCCATGCGTCTTCCACTGGAGCCACCTCCCATGGGCCGTATACCCACAGGCCATTGCCCGCACGTGCCCCCCGTGGCTTCACCGGACAGCCCGCAATCCAAAACAGGGTGGTGTGCTTCTCATGCACAACCACCCGGCCGAACGCAGTGTCCCCACGCGTGATGTTGCGGAGCGTGAGGCGCGCCTCCAGTTCAGGCCCCACGGCGTGACAGCCCTGGGGACACGCGGCGCTGAACTCCTTCTCCGCAAACAGCGCCGTCAGCCAATACGGCTGGGGAGGGGGAGTTTGGAGTAATAGCCGGGAGTCCACGGGGGTGATCGACACATCCAAGCCGAAAGTACCCTTCACGGGCCAGGTGGTATCCTCCGGCATCGGCACCCCCTTCTTGTCCACGTACAAGTGGGCTGATAGCCGAGCCCAGCCGGAGGACACGTACTCCACCGCACCGTGTATCAGCTTCCCGTTGAAGACGATCACGCTCTTCGCCGGTAGGTGGAGGGTGATCGACTCAATGGACGCCACCCTCGTCTTGTTCGCCGCCAAGTGCGAACCAGGGTACGCCCGAAACTGGTAGCAGTCGGACATGACAAACAGCACCCCATACGCACCGTGGTCGCGGTGGTTCGCCTGCCTGCCTGCACCGTATTGCGTGATCAATACGGTCTTCGCCATGTTCCCCTGCCGTAGTTCCAGCTCCCCCTTTGCATATAGGGGATTGCCCGACCCCCCCTCGCCTTCCAGACGCTTCAACAACTCCCCACCAATATATTCCACCCGCTTCCCCAGCTGGCTGCCCTCCACGATGTTCCCGATGAGCCGCTTCTCGTCCTTCACCGTGTTCACCTTAATACCATCTTGCTTGAAGCTGGAGAAGTTGTACTTCACGTCCTTGCTCACGTACCCGGCGTGGAACTCCTTCACGAGATCGGCCACGGGAATCGGGTCCTCCAGGTGTCCGCAAAAAACCCCGTTTTCCGCCAGCTGCTCACGCCAGTCCCGGGGACATGCGAAACCCCACTCCGCATCCGCCTCCCCCTCGGGCTGCGCCGCTGCACCCGCGCCCTCCTCCCCCCCCCCACGGCAACAGCACCTCCAGATGCCACACCCTGCGCCTCCTCCGCGTTCTCCATCTCAGGCTGCTCCTCAGTAACAGCTACAAGAACAGCTGCTCCTGCAGCCAAGACAAACTACACTTTTTCACTTTTTTTTTTTCGTTTCGTGCTGTTACTCTTTCCCTCCTAAAAGAATGCGAGCAGAGTATGTCCGGTGGTCGCAAGTAGCCTCACCTTGCAGGTCTTCTGAAGGGCAAGCCGTATCACCTCCAGCTGCCACACCATACTGATCCACCGCGATCTCCATCTCCGGCTGCTCCTCAGCAACAGGAACATGAACAGTTGCTCCTGCAGCCAAAATAACTTATGTGTTTTTCAGTATTTTCAACAGTTTCAAGCTCTTCCTAAAAGAATGCGAGCAGAGACAGTAGGACTGGCGCATGTGCCTGGTCGACTGTATCCTCACCTGGCATGTCTTCTGTTCCAGACAGCTGTGCCACCATCTCCTTCTCCACCTCCGACAAATCGCCAAAGGTTCCGAGCGCTTCTGTCAGGATCGCCTGAGACTTGGCATCCAGAGCAGCACCCGGACCCTGCTGCTCCTCCGCCACCTCGTTGCCATCCTGCCCCCCAGCGTCTTCACCACCAGCCTCCACGATCTCCTGCTGCCCCCCAGCTGCCGCAGCTCCAGCAGCCACAGCTACTGCAGCAACTTCGCCAGCAGCCTGCTCCTCCTCCACGATCTCCTTCTGCCCAGCTGCAGCAACTATTGCAGCCACAGCTTCTGCAAGAACTTCACCAACAGCCTGCTGAACCCCCTCGGTCTCCTGCTGCCCAGCAGCAACTGCAGCTTCAGCAGCCCATCCACGCACAAACCCGCCCCGGTTGCGCTGCTTCAGCTCGTCCATCAGCCCAGCAGGATATTTGCGAGGCCTGCACCTGCTCTGAAACCCACTCTTGCCGTCGCAACCCGAGCGGTGGCACCAGGACTCGTCGGGGTTGTTCTTGAAGCCAAAGGCGCATACCCCATGGAAGCAGCGCTTGCAGTTGCGGCATGCATGCCCGGGTGGTGAGCCATCCACCTTACCCTTGGCGCAAAACAGACAGAAGTCGGCAACCCAACTTCCGCAATGTCCGCATTCCTCGGGGTAGGTTGCGCCCGCACCACATGCCCGGTGAAAGTAAGCCCCACAAACTCGGCAATTCTTGTCCAATACTGGCACCCTTCCAGGAACCCGAGAGTGCGAGCAGTAAGCCACTTGGCAGATATTGTTAGCCTGTAACATTTCCAAGGTTGGAAATGTTAGCTGCTTTCTTGACTTGGAGGCTTCTGAAATCTTAGCCCCCTGGTCCACCAAAGCGCTCCCACGCGCTAGCTGGGATCTCTTCGTAGGTTGTTGGGTCCCTGACGACTTAGCATTACCGCGGCGCGACATGTTCAACTATCGATCAGTTCCCAGTTGACACCAGGGGTGTCGTCCAACGACTCTTGATCTATGAAGGTTGTTTGAGCACAAGGATAACACGCCCAATGCTCTGAGTACTCTGTGATAACCCACAAATCGCAATCTGGCCCCCACCAGCAACGCACTTGTGCTTTGTTCTTGTTGCCTCCTAAACAGAATTCACACTCACGCACGAATCGAGGCATACCTAGGTAATTGAACCGTTGCAATTTGAGTCGCGCTTGGTGAACTCTGGTGTGAATGTGAAAAGTTACTGTAAAACCGCCCGTGCGATGAAAGCCCCCCTGTGACTAGGAACATCGCACGGGCGGTTTTTTGTGTAGTCGAAATTGTAAGATGTAATATAAATTCACTATAAATTCACTGAACTGTAAAACCGCCCGTGCGATGAAAGCCCTCCTGTGACTAGGAACATCGCACGGGCGGTTTTTTGTGTAGTCGAAATTGTAAGATCTAATATAAATTCACTATAAATTCACTGAACTGTAAAACCGCCCGTGCGATGAAAGCCCCCCTGTGACTAGGAACATCGCACGGGCGGTTTTTTGTGTAGTCGAAATTGTAAGATCTAATATAAATTCACTATAAATTCACTGAACTGTAAAACCGCCCGTGCGATGAAAGCCCCCCTGTGACTAGGAACATCGCACGGGCGGTTTTTTGTGTAGTCGAAATTGTAAGATGTAATATAAATTCACTATAAATTCACTGAACTGTAAAACCGCCCGTGCGATGAAAGCCCTCCTGTGACTAGGAACATCGCACGGGCGGTTTTTTGTGTTGTTTTTTTACATGCCAAGTGCAAAAGCAAAAGTTCAGATTGTTTACTTTTTGAAACACTACCTACACAAACATGTAAAGCATAACGGATAATAATGCAAGGCTGCTTATCAGTGGCATACATTAGAAGAGATATATCATGTCTTCAGATGGTTTTCTGCTGGATATTTTGCCTTGGCTGTCTAGCATTGGTGAACAGGCGAAAGATTTCCCAACTGACTATCCTATTGCGGAGGAGAATGTGCAACGCGGGATTGAGCTGAGTAGAGAAATTTCGGAGTTTGCAGCGCATTGGCGTGCTACAGGGGCAGGAAGTGCGGGAACGCCGCTTGCAGACCAGCTCGCGGAGGCGGCTGAGCCAACTTCGACTGCGATCAAACGTCGCGCGAGTAATGTGCAACGCCAAAGGATTTCTCGTTCTAAGAAATGCCTGAGACTGGATTCTACCGCAACATGCGCGGACGCTAGTAGAGCACAAGCTTCCGAGGTAACCGCAGTGGTCCCGCGTGGAAGCCAGTCGTACTGGAATAAGAAGATCGGCGCGGTGTTCCAGAACTCGCCGGGAATTATAGCTGGGGCGTTGGCGAACTACATACGCACACTGAACTCGGATAATCAAAATCTCTTGCGCACGCTTTTGGCCAGCGCAGAGGAGAGCGTTGGACAGATAATGGTGTCAAGTTTTCGGGAATCTTTTTCAGCTTTGGCAACAACCAGAACCAATCAGAACCAGGACACTCAACTGTCTGGGGCTGCAATGGCGTTTGGAGAAGCCGCACGGGGTATGGAGAACAGGATCGCGGATGTATTGGGCATTCGACGTCCGGTTGTGGTTACTGGGATAGTGGGGCATCGCAATTTGCTGGATGGCGCGAGCTTGGGGACTGTACAAAGGCTTCGAAGTGGGCTTCTGGAAGGCCTGGTTAGAAAGAATCGAAACTTGGCTAACCAAATGGCAAATGAGCTGTTTATTGCGAAGATCCACGACTTCTGGCTCAGTCCTGGAATAACACGTGTGTCAACTTCCAAGCGGGACGTCCTGAAGCTGAAGCATCCTGACGGGACGACTGAGAAGGCCCCCAAACACTGGTTAGAAATGACACAACTAGAGGTGTACCGCAAGTTCCAGAAGAAGGAGCCTGGCATCAAGATTGGGCTGCGGTGTTTCGAGCAGAACAAACCGAAGCAAGTGCGACGACTCACTAGACGGGACACCATCTCCTGCTGCTGTAGATACCACGAGGATATGAGGTTGGCGGTGACCGCATACCAGCGGGCACACGAGCGTTTGCACTCCAAGTGTGAATGCCCGGACAGGGAGTGCTGTCCTCACACTGGGGGACAGCGTGCCGTCATGTCCAATCGCAAACCACCTCCAGGGTTCCCAGATGTGGTATGTGGACGGGCAGAGGTGACCCGTTCGACTTCAGGGTTTACAGCCTCCCTACTGTGTCCAAGGAGAACTCTGGAATCTGGCGAGCGCGCAGACTTTCACGAGCTGGCTTGTTTGGACCAGTCATGCAAAGACTGCGGGCCGCTGCAGAACCTGAGTTTGTGCGCGACAGAGGTGTCCAACCCGACACCGGTGGAGTGGAACACCTACGAGAGTGCCCTTGTGGGGGTCGACGAGGACGGCAAGAACAAGCACCGAGTTCAATACGTTCAAAAGCGGACCCCGGTGGGCGAGCTCCTCGCAAAGCTGCAGAGTGCACTCCTTGGGCACACGCCTGGAGAGTCTCCCAACTGCGTATGCACGGGGAAGTTTGTGTTGAAAACCCCGGACGGTTGGGGGATAGGCAAGCTGGACGGTGTAGACGGACGGGCATGTCCGTTTCTGAAGCCATACGCCTACCATTGCTTCATGGCACAGCACTCCATGACCATGTTCAATAAGTGTAAAGCGAACTTGCCAATGGATCACACCCTCCTTCTATTTGATTTCAGCGAAAACCATGCCCTCAACATCCCGCGAGCCATCCAATCGTTGCATTGGATTGTGAAGCAAGCTTCACTTTTGTGTTGTGTCATATGGAGACACGCATATGGCCCGGTGGATGGTGTGCAGTCCACGGAGGAGAACCCCATCATTATCAAGGACTACATCTACCTCATCGGCGACGACATGCCACATAGCCATCGCTCCATCCAACACATGCGCATGCTTATTGTGAAGGACTATTTCATCAAGAGAGGCATCCCGCTGCCGAAATTCGTACACGAGTGGGCGGATGGGAGCGCGGTGCAGAACAAGTGCGGAACGGCATTTGCGGACGTCGTGGAGAGCGGCCGCCCGATGTGCGCGGAGTGGGTGAGAGGGCTTGGGATCCCATGCCAGCGCAACTTATTTGAGACGGCCCACGCACGAGGCGAGCAAGATGCAATGGGGGTGATTGTCAAGCATGAGGCGAGTCTGGCGGTGATGGCTACCCCGGACAAGTGGTATGGCGGAATAACATGCGCCAGGCATTTATGGGAGTTTTGTATTGAAAGGTTGCAAGACCCTAAGGACACGACATGGTCCCGAGGCTCACAGTTTTGCAAGCGGTTCTTTTTCCTAGTGGAAAAAGGCGACGTGGATGAATCGGGTCCGGTTTTTGACACGGTCGACCGAACCCTCCGGTTGCACTCCGTGCGCGCGGGGGTTGGACTGCTGGTGGGTTTGAAGCGGGAGCGGCAGTGCTATTGTGAGTATTGTTATGCGCAGTGCGAGCGGGCGCACCCGGATAGTGCGGGGTGCCACTACAAGAGCCATGTGGACGAGTGGGTGCCGTTCACTTTGACGGTGAAAGAGGCAACGCAAGCCCGGCAAACACGACGTCAAGCGGCGGAGGCCGCGCATGAGATGGGCGTGATGGTTGCGCGGGGGAGCATTTTTGCACGGCCATCTGGGGGAGATGACTTGCACTCCTACTATTTAGTGAAGGCGCTTGGTGGAGTGCAAGTGGTTGAAGATCCGGCGGGGATGAAGGACGATTACTACAGCCCGGCGGGGGAAGGGGTGTATGCAACGTGTGGGGAATATGTTGTGGAAGGCCGCTTCTTGGAATGGCGTGATGAAGAGACGTGCACGGAGTACTTTGTGGACACTAGTAAAAAATGCCTTACATATTCCCACCACATTGCGTGTGGGCATGTAGCACGGCTAGGTGGACGGGCTTGCACTATAAATTGCATAATCAATGAAAATGGCATTAAGAAGTCGCAAGAAGTTTCAAGAACATGTTAGAAGTTATAAGAAATCACCCGAATGCAATATTTTGCATTTTCGATAATTATTGTGGCCACAGGGCTGCTATACAAGTCGCAGATGGGCCGCGGAGCAGGATATGCATGTCTCGTGGGCGCGTGAGATATGCAAATGATACGGTGAAGTTATTAGAAGTTGTGAGAAGTATCTAGAAGTTATTACTAGGCATCGAGCAGTGATATTTCACATCGGGACATATTCACGGGGTGCTGGGGAGCTAATTTCGTCTGTAAACTGACTGCAAAACAGAAAATGCATGTCTCGTGGGCGCGTGAGATATGCAAATGATACGGTGAAGTTATTAGAAGTTGTGAGAAGTATCTAGAAGTTATTACTAGGCATCAAGAAGTGATATTTCACATCGGGTCACATTCACGGGGCGGTGGGGAGCTAATTTTGTTTGTAAACTGGCTGCAAAACAGGAAATGCATGTCTCGCGGGCGCGTGAGATATGCAAATGATACGGAGAAGTTATTAGAAGTTGTGAGAAGTATCTAGAAGTTATTACTAGGCATCGAGAAGTGATATTTCACATCGGGTCACATTCACGGGGCGTTGGGGAGCTAATTTCGTCTGTAAACTGACTGCAAAACAGAAAATGCATGTCTCGTGGGCGCGTGAGATATGCAAATGATACGGTGAAGTTATTAGAAGTTGTGAGAAGTATCTAGAAGTTATTACTAGGCATCGAGAAGTGATATTTCACATCGGGTCACATTCACGGGGCGTTGGGGGGCTAATTTCGTCTGTAAACTGACTGCAACAACAGAAAATGCATGTCTCGTGGGCGCGTGAGATGTTGCACGTGATACGGTGAAGTTATTAGAAGTTGTGAGAAGTATTTAGAGGTCATACCTAGGCAATGAGAAGCGAAATTTCACATCGGGTCATATTCACGGGGTGCTGGGGAGCTAATTTCGTCTGTAAAAAGGGCTGCAAAGCAGAAATTGCATATATTGCGGGTGCGTGAGATGTAGCACGTGATACGGAGAAGTTATTCGAAGTATGTACAAGTCATAACAATATACACGGCAACATGGCCGTATCTACAATATATACAAAATATACATCTACATAACACTAGAATCTCACAGAAGTGCCAACAACCGCTGATGCTCCCT
Source organism: Cymbomonas tetramitiformis (assembly GCA_001247695.2). Lineage (NCBI taxonomy): Eukaryota > Viridiplantae > Chlorophyta > Pyramimonadophyceae > Pyramimonadales > Pyramimonadaceae > Cymbomonas > Cymbomonas tetramitiformis. Next base: position 30,561 of record LGRX02004234.1, read on the forward strand.
CAGGGGTAGCATGTGCACATCCCCGCCCCTCTTAACTAGGCGAACATCACATGCTAGTACGGCTTCACACGGAATCAAGCACTTCTTGCTAGTATCTAAGGTGTATGTATCTCGCACGTTTGGATCCGTCCACTCAAAGTATCTCCCCGAAATCACCGAGTCTCCAGGAGCAAATGTCTGTCTATAGTCATCACGGCGGATCCTCCCGCCGACCTCCGTGACACCAGACAGCGCCTTCACCAAGTAGTAGAGGCATGTGATGCGTCCGTAGGATCCTTCTTCACCGCCATGATGCTACCACGCCGCACGGCTACACTCACACCCGCCGCATACTCCTCCACCATGCCGCGAATCCTCACGGCGGCCGCGCCCGTAGCCGGCCGCAACTCCACATCTCTCCACGCATCCACGTGGGACGTCTCCAAGCATCCCTCCGAGTCCGGAATGGAGCGCACACACTCCGCATAACAATTCACACAATAGCATGTACGCTCACGTACCATCAACTTCCCCTCGCCCTCCCCCCCTTACAGAATGCAAGCGCTGCGTCCCATCCACCGCCTGGTATGCTGCACCAGCATTGTGATCCACCGCATGCAATCCTCCCGCCTCCTCGTGCAGTGCGTCCTCTGGTACCAAGTAAAAAAACCGTTGATTGAAGCTCGCTCTTGCCTTGGCGTAACTGCTATCCGCACGTCGGCTCAATCTCTCGCAACAGAACGCATGCAGGTCTGCAGCGCAATTGATGCGGGCATACCACTTGTCACCCTCTGATATGACCGCCACCGCCGCTGCGTGCTTGACATGCGCCCCCGCCCCATCCTGCTCCCCCTTGGCATGCGCCGTCTCAAAGAAGTTCCGTTGGCAAGGTACACCTAATGACCACTCGTATTTGCTATTCGCCACATCCGCAAACCCTGCCGCGCACTTATTTTGTCCCGCACAACCATCTGCCCACTCGTGGATAAACAAGGGCTTTGCGATCCCCTCCCGATGAAGTAGTCTCTGATGATCAACTCCCGCATGTACTGAATGAAGCGGTGATCGTGCTTCCGGTCATCGCTCAACAAGTACACGTAATCCTTCACCAGCACTAGGTTCTCCGCGGTTGATTCCACCCCATCCACGGCCATACACGCATGTCTCCACACCACGCAGACTAATATGGTCGCCTGCTTCACCACCCAATGCAGACTTTGCACTTCTCGAGGAATGTTCAATGAATGATTCTCCGAGAAGTCAAACAAGAACACCGCATGTCCCAGTGGCAAATCCCTGACGCACGTCTGAAACTGCCGCTGCTGGTGTAATGCCATGAAAGTGTGATATGCATATGGCCGCAGAAACGCGCAATCCCCGCAGCCTTCCAACTTCTTCCACGCCCATGCCTCCGGTTGCCCTGCGGTCGCGCTATTCACTAAGAAGTTCCCCTTGCACTGACAGTTTGGCGAAGCCCCCGGCTCGTGCCCCAGCAACAGCGCCTGCAACTTGGCGATCAAGGCGGCCAGCTTCGTCTTCTTCTGCACAAACTGCAGTCGCCGAATCTCCTTACCATCCTCGTCCATCTGTCCTGTGCCGCAAGTCTCGTAACAAGACCACGGCACTTGCGCCTCATGCTGCACCTCACTGTCACACACTTTGAAGTTGGCCAAGCCGCCACACTTCTCGCACCTCCCTCTCAAGCACTCCATGGCATGCTTATCCCCCACCCGCGGACACAACAAGCTCTCGGCGAAAGTTGATGTCGACCTCCCCGCCTTTGCAATAGTGCAAACCATTCCCGTGTTCCCCACCGCCTTTCGCCTATGCTCAGGTGTCCTTCGAACCCGTGGGCAACATGTCGCCGAAGTGCACGCACATGGTGAATGCACCGCCTCTCGGGCCTTGTCAAAGCCCTCAAGGACCATTCTCATGTCTTCGTGGTACCTACAACAACAAGATATGTTGTCCTTCCTTCGCAGCCGCACAACATTGTGCGGCTTGCACACCCCTTGCTGCTTCTCAAAGGAACGTTGCCCAATCTTGAGAGCGGGGTACTTGGCTTGAAACCTCCTATATATTACTAGTTGAGAGGCTTCCAACCAATGTTTGCTCACGAACTCCCTCGGTGTTCTCAAAGCACCGGTGTTGGGGTCACGTGCCAACACGACGTCCTTTTTGCAAGGACTAACTCGAGTGTTGTCCGGGTGCAACCAAAAGCTCTAATAAGAGCACAAGTCGCCATTGTCAAGCATCGGGTAGACAATCTCCGTTCCGCAAGCATCACGCCCTCCCAAAGGCCACGACGCCCTCTCTCCTCAGTTCCCATGTGTGCCCCCTCCCTCAAGTTTGAATTTCCGACCACCCCAAGCGTTCCAACGCGTTGATGCACACCAAGCATCGTGCAAGCCGTACGCACCAAGTTATCCTCGGCCAAGTTGCGCCCAAATGCCGCAGCCGCTATCCCCCTCGTTAGACTAACGTTCGCACGTGTGTTTCGTCGTGCTAAGCGTGATAACGCGTCCCTCAAATTCGCCACAACACAATTCTTCACTGTCTCCTCGCGCCGGTCACCTAACGACACCAATGCCGCATTGCACTCCTTGTGCACCTTCGAACTCAAGCCCGCCGGAAGGGACTCGATATACGCCCTCACCGCACCCGCAATGCGGTGAGGGCTTCTCCCAAATGCCGTTCGCATCTTCTCGACCTACCAACCCTTATTCCCGCGCGTCAACTCCTCAAAACCGTCACTTACTTGCGGCAATTGACCTCTAGGACGTTCGTAAGTTTCCTCATGCCCACCTTCCAACTCGTCTGACATTTCCACATCGTCACAAACTTCCTCTGAGTGAGCGTGATTAACATCACCTTGTCCTTTTGCTGATGTCCAGGCCTCGCACAACAAATCTATCTTCCCCACCAACGTCTCAAGCGTATCCATATCATCATCTTTCAGGGGCCACACTCCAAGAGGTATAATGCGAGCGGAATCTCCAACCTCTACGAGAAGGGGTAACAAGTCTATAAGAACGGGAGGAATATCCCAATTCGGTCCCGGATTGTAGGCAGCGTCGGGGCCACACAACGCCAAAAAAACGCTCACTGCAAGCAGCGTAATGTGGAGAGTCGTACATAACACCCCAAATAGCCACGATCGTTGATCCCGCACGAGCGTGACGTTCAATAACCCTTCCCCGATATGCGTCCCTGTCACCAAACAATCTAGTAAGACACACGTAAACCCTTCCTTGACGCGAAGTCTCACAGCAGCACAATCACATGTCTTTTGTAC